>JAYMSF010001009.1:0-13127 GCA_036897335.1 Silene vulgaris | reverse complement strand
GCATCGCATCATGCAGTTTTTTGGCTGCACAAAGACTTGAATGGATCAACCAGTACGAATTCACCAGCGTTAGCATAACCTGAACATACCAAGGAAAATTGAGTACTAATCAGCTATGTTCTTCAGTTCTTTACATTCCTTATTTAGGAATGTGGTGATAAGTGCAGTTCCTTACATCGAGACTGGTTGAAAAAGAGGGAAAACTAATCAGAAAATTTGTAACTTATAAAAGACCCCAAGATTCCACAGATTTTACGCCAGAGAAAACAATGAATTTGGCAAGGGCAGTTATTACTTTCCTACACAAGTTAACAAAAAGGCAGAAAACATCATTCAGACAGCAACGACGGGTAAATTGGTGTCATGGTGCCATCATCCCCATCATCAAAGATGTTTCAATCTACTTGACACTAAAAAAATATGATCAACAGTTGATGTTATCAACGAAATTTTAATGATTCTCTAATTCAACATGGACAATAACGGATTTAGATCCACTGCTGTTACCGATTAACTGCATAATCTACAGTTACTCATATGTGCCATTGATTTTTATTGGAGAGTTAAGAATACTCCACAATATTCAATAACCTATTATCTCAATTTGGAATTTGGATAAAACATAAAAAGTCAATGACCAGTAAACCACCCACGGTTTTTGCTTTTCTCTTGCACAACACATAACCCACGAGGGTTACCTAATTCGCTCAACCAGGCTGTGAATTACGAATTCTAATTACATCGAATTATGGTGTTTGGTTATAATTTTATCGAATTATGCTCAGTTTTGAGCGAATTGCGTATTGGTATTACGAATTCGAATTGGTCGTATTACGAATTAAGTAACCCTGGTTGTAGGCAATTTGAGATATTGTCTTCTCAATCATTGACTGGAATTCGTTTTTATCCTGTCATTGCGAGTTATCGTCAATGTCTACATCATAGTCTTCGACTCTTCGTAGAGCTTTCATGAGGTGAACTGTGTTGATGTAAGACGTGAAAGGTTATAGGGTGAATTGAGGGAAAAGAACCAGAAAATTAACAGCAAGTCTGCGAGATATTGAATAGATCTTCTCCTCTTATTTCATTACACTTGTTCGTATTAATAGTATGACAGACAAATGAATCATTGACAGGATGAACAATAGCTCTTTCCTCTTTGGGTTGCTGAAGTGTTTACTTGGTCAATCTGAAGCAAGATTGTAATTTTCAGAAATTAAACTTGAAAAATGAAAGGGTGTCAAGGGTCAGTAGAGTATGAATTTAAGGTATCCAAGAAATGAATAACTATAGCATCCATCAATACATGTGAATTCAGATATCTTTGTCGTTGCTTCTGGGAAATGAATGCGAGGATGTTATGTTTTTTGCTCTATTACACATTTGAGAAGACTATTATGGTGCGTAGCCTCTTTTTTTTACCATCTGTGAAGGAGATGTAATAACTAGTTTCTTCCTATCTTACTAAAAAAATCTACTTAAAAAACTAGAATTTTTCTTATTTATAGGAAATACTCCTTTTGATACTGTGATTTCAAAGGGCTGCTAGTTTTGATGATAGTATGTTGTAGTTGAAGCTTGTTTCCTATTTACCATGGATTAGCGTTGTTATGAAGATGGTTTCTTTTGCTAATTGGTGGAGCTTGGCGTCCTTGGATCGAAAGGAACCATTCCATCTTTTACGACACTGTTTCTGTGTCAGAGTTCTAATAATGCTTTTTATGGTTATTAGTATAAGATTACTAATGATAGCTTGGGAGCTTAATGTTCTCACTTGCCTTCTATATATGGGCGGTGCCCTTTGGTATCATTTTTTGACTTTTTGTACATTGGCCACCCCATGCTACTTAAAAAAGTGCCCGAGCAAAAGGGTTAATGAGCCATTACCTAAAATGTCTCTAGAGACATTAGGTACGCCTTCTGCAAAAGGTGCACCATCAGACAATATCCATATATTTTATGTTAGTTCTTTTATTTTTCTCGTTCCTTTATCCCATTATACCGACATTTAAATTCTTTACATATTAATCTTTAAATTCCGTCTGAGGTATTTTCATAGAAACATATTTTTGAAGATACAAGCTTGTTTGCAAAAAAACAGTACGCTTTATGTGCATAAGACGCGCCTTGCAACGCGTTGCCGCGGTCATGGTTTAGAATCTCGGCCGAGTTTTATGGGATTTTCACTCTACCGTATGAGATATTGCCAAGGAAACGCGAGATTCACCGTATTCCGTCCTCGGCAGCCGGTTAAGGACAAATTACAACGACCGATACTGAGATTTTGAACCATGGCCGAGGTGCCCCACGCCTTTTATAGCTATTGTGAACTTTGTTTACTGCTCGTCATTAATGCATTATTGCTAAATTGGCTGATTCTGTCACTTAGAGGTTGATTCTATGGTTAATGCTGAGCATGGTAGGCATTGCAGATTTGCAGATGATGCTTTTTCTAGCTGTTTGTTCAGCATTTGAAGTTTTAAACATTGTTGGTTCTATTTCACTGGGCAATTGCTTATATAAGTTTCTTGACTGTATAACTATTTCCAAGTTAAAAGCTGTCGATCTGTCATCCTCTGAATCCAAGTTACAAATATTCAATGAATTCATGCAGTTACGGCTTTGTCTTTTACTAGGATAGACCTTTGCTGATGATTTGTTTTTGGTCTAGGTCCTGCTGCGGATGCTGCCTCAATACCATTATCATGTGCGTACATATGAGAACACCCTTATAACTAAGTTTTTCGGGCTTCACAGGATCATACCTTCAAGTGGTCAAAAGGTAAGTAAGATCTTCTGTTATTATTGTTATATTAATGGTAGTAATAACGTGCATTAGGAGACACAGAGAGAGACTGAATGAAAGGCTAGACAGAGATCATTGTGTAGTCAGGCCATTATTAATAGTTTATTGAATCAATAAAGATATAACATATGCTTCGCTGCGACAAAATACAAGATCCAGCAATTCTGCAGGCTTTAAACAGACGACATGCAGTAAATGGTAAGGCCTTGTTGGAATGGAGGTTTGGAGGGGAAGGAAGGGGAATTTTTGTTGCGTGGTTAGTAATTTGGGCTGGATGAATACATGAGGTGAAGGAGATGAAGAGATCCATTTTCCTTCCTACCTAGATTTGGAAGGAATGGTCTCCTTCCCTTCCCCCTTAATTTGTGTCTAAACAAAGGATAAGGGGTTATTAGTACCAAGCTACATGATTGCCTATCTTTTATACTCCCTCTGTCACGGTCATTATTTACCTATTCCATTTTTGGGTGTCTCATTCATTTGTTTACCTTTCTATATTAGGCATACTTCTAATGGATAATTTGATCTTCCACATCCATTATTGTCCACTTGTCATTCAATAACAATACCCACAAATGGTCCCCTCCTCTCTTCTTGGTCTTTGTGCCAAAAAAAACGGTAAACAAATGACCGAGACGGAGGGAGTATGAACTTATTTGTCATCCTCATAGACTCATAGTAGTTACTTATATACACCGTAGTGAAGAGTTAGCTTGCTTTCTGCTCTATCTACGGGCCTATATTCATATTGAAGTTAAACTGTTTAGTATACCATTGAGGCATCCGACCCCGGAGCCATTGAGACATTGGGGTAATGTTGTTGTTTGTTTGTTTCTATACCATTCAGAATGGCTAACTTTGTTAATTATTGCTGGCTTGCAGTTTCGGTTTGTGGTGATGGGCAATATGTTCTGCACTGAGCTTAGGATACACCGTCGATTTGACATAAAGGGATCCTCTCTAGGGCGCTCAGCAGATAAAGTTGAGATCGATGAAAATACAATCCTCAAAGATTTGGATTTGAACTATTCCTTTTACTTGGAACCATCTTGGCGGGATGCACTTCTGAAGTAGGTTATGGTAGTTGTTGAACTTTATGTGTGTGATATTTAATTTTGGTGCTTTAGTCTTTTATGTGTCAGAAATTTATTTGTTGTGTAGGTTCTAGTATGTTACTCGTACTTAGCTTCACTTCTCGGTTGCATGTCACCTGTTGAACACTCCAACGATCCGACCTTCGACAATTCATTTTTGGCCAAAAACCTGGAACTTTTTCACAAAACAATATTGTCCAACACTCGACTCCATGTCAGGTCCGACATTGGCAACCGAGTCGGTAACAGAAGGTCCTACTTCCTAGCAATCCTTGTTGAGTTGCTTGAAACCATCATGCCTAAAGTGAACCATGTTCCCTTGCGTCTGTGTAACAATAACCAAGAGTTCTGACTTCTAACAAGTTTCTCCAAATGGTGTTTGCAGCCAAATACAGCTCGACAGTAAATTCTTGGAGTCTCAGGACATCATGGATTACAGTCTTTTACTTGGAGTGCACTATCGCGCCCCTCAGCACCTTCAGACACTTCTGACTCGCACGATAAGTATGAATGCAGATGGGCTAGGTGTTGTAGCAGAGGAAGGTCTGTATCAAAACTATTATGGAGAATTACTGTTTTCCTTTGTGTATTTGTACTTAAAACATAATCAATCATTTAAAAAGAAAGAATGAGCTTTTAACGGAAAATTTGTTACGTACTTACGTGATTGTTAGCTACTGAAAGTCTGAAACTGACCTTAGTCAGCCAAACAAATCTAAATAGATCAGCCTTTCCCTTTAAATTCAGGGTACAAGTTCTAGCTTGATTAAGAGTTCAGATAAAAGAAATATCATTTCTGTACTACTTTTTCAAAACTTATATTTAACATTTTCTCCAAATCTTTTACAAAAAAGTTAAAATTTTGGCAAATAAATATTGTTTTCAGCAATCATGAATGATCTTTAGTTTTTCCCAGAAATTACTTTTAAGAGGGAAAGGCTATTCATGATTGATATATGCCAGAAATTGACTTTTATGTTTGCAAACTCCATCTTCTGGTAGGAGGTTTGAAAAAGAAAATGTTCATATTAGCGGAATATTTCGAAAAGATATGTTGGGCTTATTTTTGGAGAGATGTTAGGTATAAGGTTTGATAAAAAAAAAACGTATAGAATAGACACCTTTTATCGAGTAACTCTCTTATTATACTTATATTAGTCTTTTCCTTTGGCGTAGATGATTCAGCTAATGTAGCGATGATTGGTTTCTCTCTATTTTCTTTTATTTGTTTTGTATTCTCTTATCTAAAAATCCATTTGTCTTCTTCTTTGTATCTATTTGTTTTTGGTTTTCTCCATCACACTGCTACCTGACCTCAAATTCGTTTGGGACTAAAATCTGTTGGTCTTTTTAGCTACCCTTAGTAACGCTAGCATAGCATGTCTGTTTTTCCATAATTAATAGTACTATAAAGTATATATTATGCATGTGAAAAATATATGAAGTTGAACCTCGGCTCCAAATTATTCTCTTTTGGGAAGAAGCATACCCAAGCTTCTGCAGGCAAAATCTAATTGTAACATAAGGTCTCGTTTACAGATTAAATCTAGAGACTTGCTAGAGCCAATAGGACTTGCATAACTTTAATACGCCCTTTTAAGTCAATGTGATGGTTTTGCATAGACGTCAAATGGTTATTTTGTAGCAGTTTGTGAATGAAGTTCTCGATTTAGTTTTCGTTAATTGTATGAATACGAGCCATTAACCCGCACTATGAAATGAGTAATACGGAGTATAATAAGAAATGGGACTGGAATCGTTTTCAACGTAGGAGTAAGGCTGTGTATGTCCAACTCCTTGGTTGCAGGTTTGCTAGAGCCTTTAAAACACTAGTGTAACATTGTTGCTGTTATCTAATGCAGATGCGCTGGAAGACGAAATGATGGCTTTTCCACAAAGCCTTGTTTTGGTCCCACGAGGAGACGATAACAGTGTTGTTGTGGGCCCTCATATTAGAGGTAGTCGATTACGAGCAGTGTCTGCCACAGGTCATGAAGAAGTGGATCTGCTCCTTCCAGGCACAGCCAGGTATGAACTGACTTGAAGCAATGTTATTTTCACATGGTTTCCTACTATTTTCTGTCTGGTTTTACAATATCAGGAAGCTGTAGACTTGTTAGATTGAAATCTTAGTATTGATAGGACAAATGAGCATTTATGTTTGTCGACCACATCATTGGATCCTTTCATATGGCCTTTTGCGAAATTATCCCTTCGTATAGGCATATTAGTTGTTTCACATAGGACCTAGAAGTACCTAAAAGTAGTCCTAGTGGGGGTTTGGACCCATCATTTTGCGTATTGGTTGTTTCACAGAGGAAACCATGCCAGGAAAGAAATGTATACAAGTTGTTGGAACCGCTTTACAAGAGCATGTGTACAACACACGGAAACATAATGGACTGCTAGTGAATAACATCTCATCATTTTTGTTCATTTCCAGGGAGCTGTACATAAGACAGCAATTATATTGGTGAGAGTAGTAAGGGCTCTCAACTCGTAGCCAAATGGTCATGGGTTTGATTCCCGACTCTTAAAAATGAAGAAAACCAACCTTGAAACGGGTCCACCCATTAACTTGCTTTCAGCCCTAAATGTCCATAGGGGATGGTTGTGCTACACTTACCTCATGTCCGTACTTGTGCTACTCAATCTAGATTTGCCTATGAAAATTTGTTTGTGAAAATCCCTTATTGAAGCTTTTGTTTGAACCTATCTTACTCTGACACTTCACTTAGTTGTCGACCTGTCGTGTCGCGTGTTCGACACGATTCACGCTCGATACAACACAGACACGGTAGTACCGTATTTGACACGCCAAATCAGACATGACACTGACATTGTGTCAAATAGAAGAGGTAAAAAGATGTAATAAGAAACACTAAAGAATAATTATGAACATGGGGCGGGGAATTTGCCTGGTTATATAAAATTCCATTTTTTTTGTACATGGGCCATTAATAGATGAATTATATTACAAAAGAGTCGTACCTTCCCTGTAACCATGGGTCAAAACACTTGTTTTACCGTACAAGCATGTCACTTAATTTTTAGAAGAACGTGTCACCGTGTCAGCGGATCTCAGTAACATAGGTCTGCGCCAAGTCTTTAAAAATATTTCCCATTCCCCTTGTAGTCTGCTTATTTTTCATAGGGTTGAAATTACTTAAAAAATCAAGCAATTGAAGCCAAGTGTATTAAAATTTCCTGCAATTCATATCATCTTTTGACGCAGTTTCCGTTTTCATCATTCAACATTATTGGAAAAACTCGTTTGTGTATGATTCGTCAACCAAAAAAGCCTTGAAAGTTGAAATCAAATCAGTCTTTTTTGATATTGCAATACAGGCTATGTTTCAAGTAAAAGGACAAGAGTTATCAAAACATAAAATGGTTTGCGGAACAATATACACGTATTACATTAGTAGTGGCCAATTCACGGCTTCACGCGATTCGCGATGAAATTAAACTAACCCTTTCGTATGTATGACCCCATTATTTTGATTAAGGTAACGTTATTGAATCTTCGAACCCTTCCTTTTATTTCAAGACATCACTCCATTCTTGGAACTTCGTTAGTCGAATTATGTTGTTCATGAGATCCCTTCACTAAGAGGTTTGCATTTTCTATTGGCTTGATTATGACAGACTTCAAATACAGCTTGGAGTGAACTTACCGGCAAGAGCAGAACAAATGCCAGGAGAATCGGAACCAACATTTCATAAGGTTTACGATGTGGTCTTATACTTGGGTATCATAGATATACTGCAGGAATATAACATGAGCAAGAAGATTGAACATGCCTATAAATCCTTGCAGTTCGATTCTGTGTCAATATCGGCTGTTGATCCGACGTTTTATTCTCAACGGTTTCTAGATTTCATCAACAAAGTTTTCCCTCCGAATGTGGCTGGCGGTTGATATTAAGGATTATTACAATTCCAAAAAGATTCCTACCATATCAAATAGTCTCATGTTTGAATGTAGAGTTTATTATTTGTAAATATTTTGCGTGACGAATTGTCAAGATTGATACACTTTCATTTGTATCATAAATTGAGAAACTAATATAGCTAATATTTAGTCATGAAATTCTTTTTGCAATCTACTACGACTACTCTATTCTCCTTTAATTCGACTCCATATCATTTATACCATCTCTATTTGACTTGATGAGAGTATTATTTTTGACTTTTGAGAAACTAATATAGTTAATATTTTTGCAATCTACTACGAGTACTCTTTACTCTCCTTCGACTACATTTATACCGTTTTGTGTGAAACTAATAGTAGGTACCCATTGTTATCACATTTTTAGAACCAGTGGTGCCGTGGAGCGAGGGGGTTCGCCCCCGCCAAAAATTTAAAACCTCGAAAATTTTGGTTGAATTTTTGAAATTTGTTTCGAACTTGTTTTATGTTATTGTTTAATTGTCCGTGCTTAATTTTTCAGCCCCTAACCGTAAATCTTATCTTGCATTAAAACCATAATAGAGCGAGGTTGGGTGATCGAAGCAAATAGTGGTCCAGTGAAACTTGATAATGAGACTCTGAGAGTGATAACCAAATGGGTTTAGTGCGGTGATTGCTCATCTCATCCATTAACCATGAGGTCAGGAGTTCGATCCCTGTCCACACTAAACTATATGACCAACCGTTGACCTATTTGCGAGAGCACTCGCGACGAGGAGATTATATACTGTTGTCCTCGTCTAAAAAAGATGCCAAAGCTAGTGTTACACCTTGATTTCGAAAAGGAAAATGTTTTCCGACCATAATCATTGACATGCTCACCTTTTTATCAAAGGGCGAGCCTAATTAATGAACTTGAAATAAACAATTTCATTCAGCGCATCAAATTGAGCATACTTTGTCCAGTCCCTTAAAATTTCTAACAACGAAAAGTGGTAAATTGACCTTAATGATTTGCTCTTGCGAATTCTTTTTCAAATGGACGATTCGGTCAGAAACAATAAGAAGAGATTTTGAGAACATTTTATGGTCACATTTAGTTGGATGGTAGCTATTTTCACAAAAGAAATCACATTTGGTTGTAAAGTGATCTCAAATCTCCGTTTTGTTGTTTCAGACGAAAATGGTCAGTCTTTAAGAGATTTCCGATTATTTTAAAATGAATTGAGTAGACGGAGGGAGGAAATTAAGAAACCCAGCGCATGATGTTTACTTTGCTCAAAGCATGCACCAAACATGCATACAGGAAGTAAAACTTAAAGCAAAGCAAGGAACTTTAATGCAATTCCATTTCTCATTCTCATTCTCATGTAAGATTATATTCCATTATTTCTTTCTTACTTTTGTTCATCATTAATCATTTCTTTCTTTTATTTTAATCTCCTCCTCTTCTTTTTCATCTTCTCTTCTTTTTCGTCGTCTTATAAAAAGTTGGTACAATTACATTACGTTACATTTTGAAGAAGAAAGATAGTTAAGAAGATGAACAATCAGGTTCAAAATAGTAATAGTAATTACGATGCATCGTTCAAGATACTATTGATTGGGGATTCTGGAGTTGGCAAAAGTAGTTTGCTTCTCACTTTTGTTTCTACTTCTTTCGATCATCTTCCTCCTACAATTGGTACGTGTTATTCGGCCAGTTAGTCTCGTATAAGACTGTTTTATAGGATACCATATTGTTATCGTTGTAGTTGTATGGCTATACCATGGTCTTATTTGAGCGTTTGTGTAATTTTATTGGTTCGCATTCAAGAATTATTTAAGCAAGCTCATTCTAACGCCGCAACAGCATAGGTTAGCTGATTGGTGTCTTGAGAAATGTCAACACTAGGGACTAATTCTTGTATATGGAACATCCATTTCTTATGATTTACAAAGGTAATGCTTGCTAATTGAGATTAGTCATTTTTCATCGATTTTGTGTAGGAGTGGATTTCAAGATCAAATTGCTAACGGTTGGTGAAAAGAAGTTGAAGCTTACAATATGGGATACCGGTAATTAGCTCAATTAGCTCCATGCCGATGTGCTATTATATGATCTGACATTTATAAGATCAACTGATCATGGGTTCGAGGGCAATGAAATGTGTTCATGCGTAATGCTATTATAATTTATATGCATTTTGAATTCCTCTAGATCTTCGAAAGCACTTTCTCCTTTGATTTTCTATTTTCGCATAGGCGCATTCCCTTGAGTGCTTTGACTATTGTTAGCCTGTTCCCGTCCTTCCCCAACAAATAATTGCTTTTAATCCAAACAATGTGCTTAAATCTTAGTTTCCGAATATAAATCTGTCATACATGTTTTGGTCCAATGTAAGAGGGCTAATCGATAGCGTAAGATGATAGTTATGCGCAATCAATGGTTTTTTGTAACCTGAATAGGCGATACTAGTTAGTTGCAGGGATTCATGAAACTTATTAACTTATTTAACCTCCTTTGCAGCTGGTCAGGAGAAGTTCAGAACGTTAACAAGTTCCTACTACCGAGGTGCCCAGGGGATTGTTCTTGGTATGTTGGTTAACACTTTATCTGGAAATTTACCATCCTTCAAACCATTAATTAGAATTCCATTTAGTATCATCTTTCTTGTTTCCTATTTTAGATTTTCTGGCAGAAGTAACGTTTCCTACTGTTTTCCTTGTTGCCATTACAGTGTACGACGTCACACGAAGAGAAACTTTCACCAATTTGTCTGAGTTTTGGGCGAAAGAGGTGGAACTTTACTCTACCAATCAAGATTGTGTCAAGATGCTCGTAGGAAATAAAGTTGATAAGGTAATTCTGTATCTCCATCTTCATGCACTGTCTTTGGAGCATGACGGATTGACGGAGACTACTACTGTCTTAATTGCTAGCCAGATGAGCGTATCCATCACAATCTTCACTGTCCTACTGTTTGATCGACTTTGTTTTAAGGCTTTGTATTATTGGTTGATATTTCATTTAGTTGTTTTTCTAAAATTTGACGCTTACAGAAACAAAGAACTTTCAGAGTTCCACATAAATGTTTTTTATTCAATATTTATCGTAGCTTGTAACTTCTCACAGGACCATGGTAATAAAATGATACGGGTCAGAGTAACGGTCAGCAGTAGCAGTTTAGAAATTGCAGGAACGAAAGGGGATAATGTTGTAGTGTAAGGGTGGTAGCTTACAAGATGGTTATGTATGTCTTGTGATTACAGGATTCTGAAAGAGCTGTGAGTAGGGAAGAAGGGTTGGCTCTTGCCCAGCAGCTAGGGAGTTTGTTTATTGAATGCAGCGCTAAAACTCGAGAAAATGTCGAGCAGTGCTTTGAAGAGCTTGTTATCAAGGTAATCAATCTTCTTGTACTCGAGACGGTTGCAGTTTTCTGCTAGGTCGTTTGCATAATGAGGTGCTCGGTGCGGGCACAAGAATATCTGAACTTATCAGTAATTGGCTGCTACTCAGGACCAACATTTACACAGATATCTGAACTTCTGTTCTCCTGTGAAAATATTTATTGGAAAGATCATCCTCATTCTTCCAATCCCTTCCTCCTAGACTTGGCAAGTCCGATCGGCTCGGACCTGGCCTGATCCATACCTATACCTAGACTGAAGATGACTCGAAGGTTAAAGTGACTTGGTTATTGAACCTCGAATGACCCTTATCCACAAATGTCTGATACACAACAAAGTGGAAACATGGCCGAATGACCTAACACGAATAACTAGACTACGCGCTAACATACCTGAAACTACTTGACCCAAACCTTCTACCAAATGACCCGTCTGCATAATCAACTACATCCAATCAAGGGATTGGTTTCACGGTAAGAAGTTGTCTACCGTAATTATCAACTTGCTATGATCTAATTTGTATTTGAATATCCACAGATTATGGAGGTTCCGAGTCTCTTAGAGGAAGGTTCTAGTATAGTTAAAAGGAATATCTTGAAACAGAAGGAAGAAGACAGCCCACCTCCTGGCTGTTGTTCCTGAACCAGTGGTTAACCATAAAGACCAAGTCGGAGCTTGAATCGGGATTCACAGCATGATAATGCTGTTAGCGGATAGTTGTTACATGTCAGCCTGTACATTTAATCTAGAAGTTGAAAAACAAGTTAATAAATTCAAGTTTTCTGGATCTTCTAGGCCTATTGTCTGAGAGTTTGTATATTGGATCACCAAGAACCGAGAATTCATGTACTGGAAAATTGGAAAAGCAGGAGTAAGGACTAAGGAGTTATCACGTCGGCACGCGTCCATCTTTTACTTTATGCGATGCCTTTATATTTGCATGCCTTAAAGCTTACCAAGAGTTTCTAGAGAACATACCTGAGTGCCGCTTATTAACTCAATCAGATTGAGTAAAACAAACTCAAGAAATACGAAAGACGATTTCATGTCAAGGTTCCTTTGGTCGTACAGAATAATGGCTGACCAGCCATTGCGGAACAATGCAGTTGAGAATCATAACAAAAGCGGGAAATCATACAAATAAGTTGCCAAACATTTACCGGCAACTTAGACTTTCAAGATTACTAAATGCTATTAACGTTCAATGTAATCGGAGCTCGTAAAAAGTTAACTAAAGGGGCATGAAGAGTTGAAACCTTGTCATGGCTATACACAACCTCCCAAGTCCTATCAAGTTAAAAACAACTAACTAGTCTATCTATCTATGCAGAATGCCTAAGCTTAGGGTTCTATAGCAGGCAGCAATAATAGTAATAATAATAGTTCTATACACACTGTCAATATGACTATTTACACAACCAATTTGTTACATAGACCATCGAAAACTAGATGAGAAGCGACCCACCTGCTAACTTACGACTCATAGTTTACATCTTTTTCGGTGGCTGGTTCCCTTTCTTCTGGCTTCTGCTATCAATCTGAATCCGATCAGCATACATAGGCAAACTTATGATCTCATCTATCTCATTTAACAAAACCTCTTCCGTTATATTATCCTTTATGCTTTTCATAACCTGTATGATGCAGTAAAACATCATGACCCTGATACAAACAACAAAAATCTTACATAAAATGTTAAGAATTAGAACAGAAAAGAACTGTGGGACCTTTTTGTATGTATTAAAATCATTTGGGGTTGACTTGTCCACCCTCACTCGCATGCAGACCCACACATTTTCCTCTGAATCCCACGAACACTCGATAATCTTTCCAGAGTATGATGAAGCAGGCTCAAAAGCATCTGTAAGTGTTCAAGTTTCATCAGGATTGAACACCAGAAAAACAAATATAGAAATATACTAAA
>JAYMSF010001008.1:0-13127 GCA_036897335.1 Silene vulgaris | reverse complement strand
TTTTTTTTTTTTTAATTATACGGGTCTAGGGTCGGGTCCGGGTCCCATAAATCAGACCCAGGCCCGGACCCGAAATATTCGTTTAAGACCCATACCCGACCCATGCCCGTTAGGGTCCCAAAAATTCAGACCCAGACCCGACCCGTTAGGGTCCGACCCGAAGGGTCTGGGTCGGGGACCCGACCCACTGCCATGATGGCCCTTTGAGACTCTTTCAGAATTGCAGCAGTCTATAGGCGTATAGAATCCGTCTACCATGGTACAGGATATAGGTAGGTAATCTAGGGCCCAACCTTACCAACCCGGCACTTGGGAGGCTCGCCAGACAAAAGTAAAGAAAAAATAACTTATGTGTGCAGCATTTAATATGATTACTAGTGACCTTTTATGTCTCAAACATCAATTCGTTTGATAAAGTCAAAACTAGTTTAACAATACAACTACGTTTTTTTGCTTTGAATGAGTGTTCATGACTCCACATATCCCGATTTCATGATAGAGTTTTCATGTCACAAAAATCGAGTTAGTATGAGATCAATACTTGGATATGCACACATATCCAACACTAATATCTAACTACTTCCCTCTTTCGTCCACAAATCGTGTTGAAGTTCTATTATAAGTAGTTTACTTATATAATCCTTTTTTTAAGATATATCATAATTCATGATTAAGGGACACCAAGGGGGTGACGCCCATGTACAAAGGACACTAAGGAGGTAATGCCCTTATGCAAATATATATCCTAAATAGGGATAAGATCAATGAGTTCTCCCAAGGCCGGGTTATATTTTTCATCCCCTATCGCTTTCACATTTACGGATTTACCTCAAAATAGATTATGCTTTCATATTCACTTTTATATACATGTCAGAACGAAATCTTCATCGGCATAATGGAAGAGATCAATAAGTTGTCTGTCACTTTTCTACTAAAGTTCTTAGCACAAGTTCCACAAGTAAAAAACGTAGGCATTCCGTCTCATCACTGAGGCTTTTGTTCAAGATCAAAGGCTTCCATTGTATGCTCCAGCATGAGTTAACTAAATGAATGCCTATCTCACTACATAGGTTCAGGTTTTGTTCAGTAAATAGTTCATTTAAACAGAAGAGCTCGTTCCTCAACCATGTTCAGTC
This sequence comes from Silene vulgaris, assembly GCA_036897335.1. Lineage (NCBI taxonomy): Eukaryota > Viridiplantae > Streptophyta > Magnoliopsida > Caryophyllales > Caryophyllaceae > Silene > Silene vulgaris. The sequence goes on along the minus strand of JAYMSF010001008.1, from coordinate 11,991 downwards.
TGTACCTAACAAAATCATGTAATGGATAGCCCTTCTTCGAATGTGTTGTCCAAAGGTAACAAGAGACTGGAGCATATTACGCGTGAAGCAAAAAAAACCAGCCAACCCATTGTGAATGTGATTAAAGAGCAATAAATCAAATAAATCTGCAAGTTCAGATCTAACCTTTCCCTCACTGCTTCCCACAGCCATTTGGAAACCTCCATCTTCATCGAATGCTAACGCAGTTACCTCCTGGTGATAAGATGAGAAGGTTAAAAATTACCTTTCAACCAATAATTTTTTTGAAATACAGCTCCCTAAGCCGCTACATAGACTGAACTAGGCCTAGAGCGCGCTACAAAAAATAAAAAATGCCTATAAATCCAGCTTGGTTTCAAATACCATGAATTAGAAAGGCCAACGTTCTGACATGAAAAGGGAAAAAAAATGAAAGGAAGTACCTGGTCATTCTCTCCAGCAGCTGAGACGGCATTTATTCTACCAATTGATGATCTAGTTCTCATATCAAAACATTCAACAGCTCCATCCTCGCCACCACAAGCGACTAATCCGTGGACTTTGCTGATTAAAATTTAGAAGGTTTACAGGTTTAGATCACATAGTAGTTAAGAAGGGTTTTAAAGGTTCAACCAGTATTTAAAGCACCACTACCTTCGAGATACTACATTCAATGCAGGGGATTGGGTCGCTAGAGGAGAAAGAAAGCGGCCCTGCAAGGTGAAGTCACACTATCATATAAGAAACTACATAATAACCTCATCAGGGAATAGAACTAGATTGAATATAAATCACAGATGTAACAAATATCCATAACCAATTTTAGGAAGAAGTATACACCTGGTAAATAATGTTTAGTACTGGAGTTTAATTTTTAAAAACTGGTGTTGTTTCAGCATTGACTAAAAAGAGGACATTGTTGGTTTGAATTTCTTCTTTCCCAACACATGAAAAAGATAGATTTGTTATCTACACAAAAATGAGACAGGTGCCTTGTACAAAAATTATAATCACCCCAATAACATCCAAAAATGTGAGGAAAGGGGTAGGTAAGTTCAGATTTTAATCATATAGTATTAATAATTTAGTATAATGATGTACAACCACTACTTTTCTCATTTCAAAATGAAATTACATAAACAAAACTCATGGATTGTCTCTTATGCGCAAAGATCATTCCTATCGCATATCTGTTAGTTGTATACTCTACACTTTAGCTTTTATACATATGCCTGAGAATAAGTGATATAAAATGTGCCTACAATTTTGTAACATATATTAGCATGGGCCTTGAATGAGTCTATGTCCACAAAAGATGAAGGAGAAAGGAAACACAGTCAGAGACACCTTCTCAGCTGACTAGCAGAAGCTGTAGAGCTTCCAACACCGACTGTAAAACTAAACTACAATTCATGTAATTTATTACAATGACTAACATGTAATTTCCACAAAGCGCAACATACACTGGAAGTACAGCCTCAAGTAACCCGACAATGATAGTAAGCAAACTGATGAAAATGGAACAGGGGAAGCTCCTGTCCCAAATCATGGTAATTTAACAATACTTCTTAGTTCTTATCCAGAATGTATTGTCATGAACAAGGAAAATAAGCATATGACAAGTTGTCAATTTATATACATTTGAAACCAGAAATACAAGAAAACAAACCTGCGATAGATTTATTCTATACAGATCTGGTGAAGAGGCGGCACAGATCAAATCGCAAGACCAAGCATCATATGTCATATCCCTTCCCATCCTTTACAATAAAACATGTGAACGATAAGTATATCTAGAAAAACAAGTTTATTACTTTACTAACATGAAATGACTCCAACAACACACTTAGCCAAGTCACATATTTGCAGCACGTTTAAAAAGTATAACAATAAAAGAGAGAAGAAAAATCTCAAATGGATGTTATACTTAGACGTCTATCATAGAGGCAGACTGCAGGAACACTGCACATGTCACACATATTCAGTTTGCTGAGAATAATATACAGTTGACAAGTTTGTTTCAGCTTAGCAATAAAAACAACAATAATGATAACTATTTGTTATTTTCATTATTAATTTATTTTATCAATGATAATGAAGGGAAGCAACAAATAACGCATAAAACCAATTTCAACTTGCTTCTATGCTTTCAAGAGGCAGAGCCGGTGAGGGTTTACAGGATATTCAGAAATAAAAGCAAGTTAATTGAAATATTTGTTACACATTAACATATAACACAGTTGGTTATTGAAATGCATACCTAGGAATTCTCAATTTATGATGACTTCCATACTTAGCGTGTAGACAAATTGACCGATCAGCACACAGAAATGCAAGCTTTGAGTAGTCATCAGACAGCACCTACCTCAACAATAAAGAAAAATTTCCTGTTAATTAAGACTAAAAGAGCGAGGAAACAAACTGACAAGGATCAGTAACATTCGCTTTATAGGATAAATATAAAGCCAGAATTACACAGATAATTAAATTAGACACTGCCATCATGCAAATAAGGTTGAGAAGTGGACATAAATTACAATTTTACCAGACATTTTATTTTCACATAACGAAATCTATTGCTTACTTTACTGAGTCAAATGCGCATTTCATCATCAGTCATATAGTCCCTATTTTGTACATATATGCTAAACTATTTTCTTCTGTTTCGGATTTACCCATAACGCGCATTTCAAGACATCTGATGAAGATGACCAGGCGGTGTTTTATGATAAATCTGTCACAAGCCATACAGAGAATTGCCTGGTGCTTTCAACAAGTGCGATGCAGGTTTGTTGCTTGTAAGGAGAGCCTATTACTAGACATATTTATTTAAACTTTCAAGTTTTAATGGTACAAAATAACACATGGTCAAGTTTAAAAAAAATACCTCAAAGTCAATGATTTCTGAAATCAAATGCCTCTCAAACTTTAACGAAAGCTCCCTCAACTCATATACCTTAAATTGTGGAGGATAGATACCTAAGAATTACAGAAACACACACACGCACAAAAAAGAACATTTTCAAGAATTAGAAATTAAAAGGAAGAAAAAAAAACTATAATGTCCTTATATATGCAATAACAATCACCAGAGGCAATGACGAATTCCCCGTCAGGTGTGGCCTTGATTTTAGTGGTAGCAGTTTCAAACCTCAAATCCTGGATAAGCTCTACTCTTTGTTGATAATCTGAAAGAGCAAGAGTCCCAATCTCAGCAATTACATTACGAGAGAAAACGTAAATTTCCAGCCACTTACATTAGCAAAAAAATCAGAACAAGATGAGTACAGACTACTGAACCTAAGCATCAATGTGATCAATCCAACGTGCATCCACCTAGTCGTATGCATGGTTACCAGATTCGTTATGAATACGCCCTTACCAATTCCCGATTCGCTTTTCAGTAAGAAACTTGATAAAATTCGCCTATTCGCAATTCCTAAGGTACCAAACAAATCCGGTAACAATGGTCGTATGAATCCAGCCTTACCCCGAAAACCAAACTACTTAAACCGTATCGAATAAGGAAGAACTTTAATATTTCTTCGTCATAACCTACTTAACCTAATAATGGAGCATAATATCAGTGTGAAAAACCTATGAAATTAGCAAAATCATAATAACACACAATAATCAAATTGCAATCATTAATACATAAATTAGAACAAATAATTAGAGTATAATAAAATAAAAAAAAGCAAATTGAACAAGGTACCTAGGTCTTTGCGAAGAGAGCGTTGTTTTTTAGGATTGAGCCAAGAAGCAGAAGAACGGTGATGTCCAGATATTGAATACAGCTTTACTCCGTTCATGGAGGCTGACTTAATCGTTCCGCCATTGTCGGCCATTGTTTTGGAGGTTTGAGGTCGATAATTAGGGTTTTGGAGGGGTTTTGTACAGTGATTTTGGTATGAAGTATAGATAGATATAGACTATCTAATATCTATCGAGAGAGGGAGAGGGGGAACGAGGGTGCGGCGCCAAAAAGGGTGTCGATACTCGATAGTATAGGACGTCTTTTTAGAGGAAACGGGCCGTGTGAGCAAAACCGTATATTCGATTTGGTTATCAAAACTGTATCGGATATTCAGTTTTCAAATTCTCGTTTTTTATTATCTTTATCTGATATGGATTTTCCGTGTAATCGGAAAGCGTATCTGGTTTTTAGTTCAATTTATGTCTTACTTCGTATTTTATTTAGTTATCCTTGTAATTTTATGATTTTTCTTACACAAATTCTCATTTGTGACGAGCATATTCGTAGTTTACGAGACGTTCTTAATAACTTAAAAATGTTGCCATTTCTACGATATTTGTTAAAAGTATAACTTAAAATATGTTTCAGGAAGCTTTGATAGTAGCTCGAGGATCGGTGGTACTCGGATCTAGAGAAAGACAAAAACCACGTTGCCAAGCCGATGTATAGGCTACTAATGGAATAATGGTGATACAGTTAAGCAATCCAACTTTGTATTTTGTAAGGGAATAACAATAACTTTGGACTAAAATTGGGAAGATATCAAATGTTGCCTCAGCATTTGTGTGCTTACAGCACTTTAAAACGATGCTATAACACGGAACTTAATATTGTCTGCTCAATTTGGTTCCATGGGTGATTGGTGTCTAATATGCTAAATTAACATTGAGACTTGTGATTCAAGATTGTGGGCGGAGGTACGGTTCAAGTTCATTTTCTCGGACCCATGAAAAACATATCAAAATCAAATAGAATAGAAAAATTCTAAACTGGAAAAGGATGCCAAAAGCAACAAGAGCAGTTTCAAATAACAGAGGTCGGTACATTACAAGAATCAATTAAACAACTTCGAACATAATTCTGGGGTGTCGCAACCTAACTGGACACAAGTAGCTGTATGACAACCATCATCACATTTTAAATCAAATCGCACAAAGTACAGTCATTGTCGATGGTGGCAAGCATGAGCATCAAGCTTTGCGACATGTTTAAACAACCTAGGCTAGTTGTAGACCATGTATTTAGGAGTGGCGCTGAACTTCTGATAACCCTTGATGACTTTGTCGACTGCATCAAGGAAGTCCTTCTCTGTTACAGTCTTCCTCCGGGCTCTAATGGCATACATTCCGGCTTCCGTACAGACACTCCGTATGTCAGCACCTGCAATGTCAGCTTGTGTCATTTTCTCATATTTTCATTCATACTAAAGGTGGGTAAGGTCCAAGTGATCCTTTTTGAATACCCCAATGATCCTTTCTTTGGGTTCAATAACCCATTGATTCATACTCTAATGACTAAAGGTTTGAACTATTTCACTTCAATAACACGAGGTTTGATATATTTCTCAATTTGACGTCAAAAGATATAACAACAATGCCTACTCCCCCAAGGGTTCTGCAATGGCCGGTAAGGAGTGGGAATATGTAACCTTAAACTGCGAAGGCCACCAAGTAGAACACTAGTCAAGCATCGGGTCACCGATGTGGAATTTTGTAAATCGTGACACTAAAGAAAAATTATCACAAACATGGTGCCAAAGTGAAAAAAATCCATTATTAAAAGTACATAAGTTAGAGGAAGCTCCTGGAATGGATAAGAAGAATATTCACCTGTGGAGTTGGGGCAAAGTCGAGCAAGGAGTTCAAACCTAATATCCCTTTCACAGTTCATGGTCCTGGTATGAATCTTGAATATTTGAGTCCTACCCTCTAAATCTGGAAGGCCAAACTCAACCTTCCGATCTAACCGTCCTGGACGCAGAAGGGCAGGATCAAGTGTATCAGGTCTGCATAAGGATCAGAAATAATATGAATCATTTGAAACTCTAAGGAAGATCGAGGGAACCATACATGATCAGACACCAAATCTAACCTGTTTGTAGCCATGAGGACCTTAATGTTTCCACGAGCATCAAATCCATCAAGCTGATTTACAATCTCAAGCATAGTACGTTGTACCTCATTGTCACCACCCACACCATCATCAAAACGGGCCCCGCCTATTGCATCAACTTCATCAAAGAAAACAATGCAGGCTTTTTTGGATCGTGCCATCTGTAAACAAGAGTACAACATTTAACAACTTAAAATTAGAAGGCCCGAGACGCATTTTTTATGCAAACAAATTATTAACTTGTAATCAGAAAGAGGGCCAACATGAAAAATAAAATAAAATAAACAGCATATAAGGAAGGAATAGTAACAGAAACAGAAGGGAAAAAAAAATGAAATTGTCATAGTAGTGCACATAGCTTGCTGCCTCTTATGCAGCAGGCGCACCTAAGGGATGCCCTGAGACATTCGACAGTGCCTCACTAGGGCTTAGGCTTCAGCACAGAAGAGGCATGTTTTTAAAACTAGTTCAGCAATAAGACAATAGCACAAGGGCAAAAAGCAGTGAAAATGCTACAGTATCCCCTACAATTTACATACCTGAAATAACTCTCGAACCATTCTAGCACCCTCTCCAACATACTTTTGGACAAGCTCACTCCCAATAACCCGAATGAAACATGCATCAGTTCGGTTAGCAACAGCTCTGGCTAACAGAGTTTTTCCTGTTCCTGGTGGACCATAACATAGTACACCCTTTGGAGGATCAATTCCTAGCTTGACAAACTTCTCAGGGTGTAGCATAGGTAGTTCAACCACCTGCAGCATAAATAGAATATAATATAAGATTTAAAACTTCAAAATTTAAACTGTAAAGGGTACACTTATTACAGGGTGGGTGAGTGGAGGGACACTTACTTCTCGCATCTTTTCAATCTGGTCCTTACACCCACCAACATCATTATATGTCACATCAGGCTTCTCCTCCACTGTCATCATGGTTACACTCGGATCAATTTTTGGAGGTAAGGGTATTTGGATCTGATACTTAGTTCTATCAACCCTGAAGAATAGAAAGCAATATATTAGAAACAATAAAATCCGAGTACTTGAACTGAAAATTAGAAAAAACAACACAATCTTGACTAAACAATTTCAAAGCTAACAAAAAAAGGCTGTCTTAGACTCTTAGTTAAGGTGGCATTATCCGTAAATAACATTGGACATGTAGGATGAATAGATAAAAAAATTAACTATATCATAAACACACGAGCGTTTCCATTTTCTATGGAGCCAAAGATTCATTACTCTTTGGTTCCGGACTATGATGGAAAAAAGCAAAATGGCTCACTAAAGTGACTGCGCTTCTTTCTGTTGTGAAGTAACAGTCATTAGATGTAGATTTCGACACAATTTTCATCTTGGGTCGTTCGGAGGTCTCTTTGTGTACATCTGACCCCCCTTACCATGCAATTTGTGGGAGCCACTGAGGCACTGAGGTAATGTTGTTATCATGAACACACAAGCCCGCTCATAGAGCAACATTGCTTCAGTCAAATACAACAACATTACCTAGGGGTCTTCAGAGCTCTCTCACCTATGATGAGGTAATGCAGGTCTTATGCATGTAAAACTACACTTGTGTTTAATGACAATATTAATTTCAAAAGACCCATAATATAAAAATGTGTAGAAATCATAGAATATCAACGAATGACTTCACAATATAAGAACCATGGGAATAAAAAATATACCGAGTCATCTTGCTTTATTCTAATACGCAAATACAACAACAGTACCTCGTGCCTTTGACTTCAGTGTAAATGAACATTATTGCTTTATTCAAGTATTAAAAAAAAAAAAAAAAAAAAAAAAAAACAAAAAAAAAAAAAAAACATCCTTGAGAAGGCTAACTAACTAAACTGAACTTTTACCACCGTATCACAAGGAAACAAAAAGAATCATTATCATTAATTTACTCGACCAGTAGACTATTAATATAGCTGGAAGGCATCCAATTTACACCATAATACTTGCAATAACCACGAATCATCATATTGAGTAAGATTTAAAACATTTAGATCGGACATAATCAATGTAAGTAATGAGGCAAGCAACGTACCCAATACGCATTCCTTCTTCAATATCAGTAGGAGAGACTTTATCACCCAATCCAACAACAAACTGACAGGCAAAATAAACCAAAAGTTAGATGAGAGTTCCGTATGATGATGCGTTCCGCAGTACTTCATCAAGTATTCCTATATTTAATTAATATTAATATAAAATCGAAAGGCAAGTTGGTAGCAATTTCTCCACCTCCACAGGCTACATCTCCTTCCCCAAAAACATAGAACTTTGTAATACAATTTATTTATACCCTATGGAATATAAAAATTGTCATAGCTTTGCATGTGACAGGATATAGAGAGAGAAAAACACATAGATAGACAAAACTTTAGAAAATTATAAACTAGTTACAGTAAAACCAAAATACCTTTGCAATCTGCTTGACATTAATCATATATTTAGCATCCTCAGTGTTTGGGTTGATTATCTTGGTGCATCTAGCAACCTGATGAAATCAGTTGGAACAACCATTAACAACTTCAGAAAGAATTTTATGAAACAGACAGGATCCCCAAAAAGCTTCACTTAAAGCACACCTGCAGCGGTTGCTCCTCCTGCATCATTTGCTTATCAGCGACAAGATCCCATTGACTTGGTGGTGCTAATCCAGTATCAGATTCCTTAACGCCTATAGATGAAGAGATTTATCAATATATAGATTACAAATGATTAACGTGAACCAAGACAAAAACTAAAGACCAAATGAACACAGACATTGTGAGAAAAAAATTACATTGCTAGTAAGCTACTCTCCACTGGAGCCACTCTAGGGATCTAGAAAGTTCAATGTGAGCAGAACCTCAAGAATTTCAATTAATAAAGGATTTTTTTAGCTTGAGCTCAAGGATAAGACTCTGAGCTAAAAGAGTTGGCATCTCCTCTAACGAAAAGAAAAGACAAAAAAACCAAGGGTGCCAAATCCCACACATCTCAATCCAACAGGACAAGACCATGTATACACTTCTGGCTTCTGCAAGATGCATGACTCACCTAATTATATTATATATATCATGATTAAAAGGATAGTGCCTTTCACCTACTCTGACAGATGCGATCTAACTCATGTTCATGGAATGACATCTTTCCATAGGATCACTGGTCATTACTGTGCTATATGCATGTTAAATGCGGCATTAGGCAATTACTAAAACCAATTCCAGTAACACAATTAGGATGGTTATGTTAAGCATGTTAAATAAGTTCCAGTAACATAATTATGATGCCAATGTTGCCTAAGTATGTTAAGTTATAAGAGTACTTACCACGCAAATCATTAATTTTCTTGGACAATTCTTTCAGTTCCTTTTCCACTTGTTTAATGACAGAGGAGTAAGGTCCCAAGCCCTACATAAATGATCAACGAAATATTCAAATATTAGCAAACCACAAGTAGAATAAGCTCAAACCAGATAACATCAAATATTAAACACTTTACAAAAACATATATAGGATAGACCAGATAAACGAGGCCATAAAAACCGCGCAGTGGGTTTTGATAGTGTTACCAACTCAGCAGTAAGCATTCCTGTGTTTTAATTACAAGCATCATTGAAAATAAGGAACTTTTACAACAGTATCATAAATACTCCAGAATGGGTTAATTAAAATGATAAGGAAGAAGGAATGATAATTCCATTTTCTATGGACCACTAAAAGCAGATTCACTACATTTACAAGAAAGTTGACTGCATCATAGATTTAAGTGAACACAAAAATTGGATTATGAAAATCATATATTGCTTAACGAAACTGCAAAGCTAGCCATATGAAGAGGTGCGTGTAGACAGAGAGGCACAAAACAAAATCTAACACCCATCTATGAAGGTAAGGTAAGAGATGGATTTCGTTATCACAGACAAATATGATTGTGCTTGAGATGGTGGTAATATTGGATGATCACACAATGACAAGAAATTTGAGATAAATTTTGAAGGGAAATGAGAGAATAAATTTGGGATGAAGGGAATATCATTTATAATCAACTTTCAATTAGCAAGAAGTCATGAGCTACAAAATCATAAAGAGTCCGAACATATGAAAGCATGAGTTCATATCCCATCTTTTAACCATCTCCAACCCTACAATTCCCGAGAGGAAGAAGCCAGAACCACACGGCAGCATAAAATGGTCAAAGCAACTTATTTCGCTCGCAATAGCGAGAAGAGACACATCAAATATATCCCAAATCATGAAGTGAACCGCGCAAATCACAAATTATAGGTGCCAGAAACAATGGAACTAAACTATATTCCTGTATTCAACACTCTAAAACCCGAATCCATTCAAATCTCAACATTCGCGTGCAGAACTCAAAATTTCGACATCTCCCAAATCCCACAAAATCAAGATTTCAAATTAACACAACCAATACACCAACTACTTCCAATAACAAAAATACAGCAAGAAAATCTAGCAGTCGAAATCATACATAAATCGAAAGATATCAATCAACACCAAACATTTAGCTAGAACCCTAATCCACTAAAATCGAAACAAATCCGATAAAAAATCAAGTCTATTGAATCAAACAACAACGATTAACAAATCAAGAAACAAAATAAATTAACATATGAAAAATCAAAGATAAATCAAGATTGAAATTGAAATTGAAAGGAATTGATGATTACATAGGTTTTCATGACGGCGATGTCGCCCTCATCGAGCGGAGGAGGATTCTTCTCGTTTTTAAGCTCATGTTCGTCGAATTCCACCATTGTTGTATGTGAGAGTGTTTTCTCTCTCTAGAATTTTGATTTCTCTCACTAGAAGTCGATGCAAGGTTTCCTGGAGAACACGACAGATGTGTAGAATAGTTTATCGCTGAGTGACTCTACTCGGGAGTTTATAGGAGATGGGGATAATTCGCAAATTCTTGTTTAGGGCTTTTTATATCCGTCTAACTTTACTCGGGAGTTTTATAGGAGATCGGGATAATTCGCAAATTCTTGTTTAAGGCTTTTTATTTAGGGTTTTTTTGTCATAAAGTACCTAACATTTAGGTCACTTTGTGTCAAGGTACCTAACATTATTTTTTTTTTTGCCCAAATGTACCTTAAGTTTGTAATTCACTTGCTAAGAAGTAGAGAGACAATTAGATGAGTCAAACTTAAAATGAGTCAAATATAATTTTAAAATTGTTAAAAATAGAGAATAATAAGGGAAAGTAGAGAGGCAATTAGATGTGTGTATTATTAGAAAGCGTTATTGAAATAATGTTAAAAAATTAAAAAAATGTCATTTTGGTTTGGAATGAAAATCAATTGTGGAAATGGCGTCCACCTAGGAATCTAGGATTGTAATATCCAAGCCTAAAACCAAACCAACTTTATACCCAACACAATTTTCACACTACCTCCCTGCCCTCTCCCCACCGATCCACCATTATTACCACCATAGCATAGCGCCACCGTTTCCCCAACCCCACCGTGTCATCCCAGGCCCCAACCCCCGACGTCCCCTCACCCACTGTCTTCACCACCGATACCGCTTTCTACCGGACCAGACCCCAACCCACCATAATTATCGAAAATTCGAAACACCAAACACCAGCTCTAACACAACTCCGTTTCACAACGTCCTACGTGTCGACGTTTAGGCAACTATGGTGTCGCGTGTGGCTCGCCTGGATTCGCATCGGGCCATGATGGTGCGTTCTGGGCAGAGGATAGGTTGTTTGGGCAAATGGTGGGTGCTGGTTGTAAAGGAGACGAGGCTGATGGTCGCACCACCTGGGCAAAGGTGTTATTACTTCGAGCAGTTAGTGCGTTGATTTTATTTGTGGCTTCCGACGGCGGGCTTGGCTCAGTGGGTAGTCTGAATTGGTGCAGTTAGTGCGTCGTGGTGGATGAAAATACACGGCTGAATCAGGGAAAGGACGAGTTAGAGCAAGTCCAATGGTGTAGCTTAGGGGCTTGCTTGCAATTTCTTAAAATTGCAAGCTAGTTGCTACACCATTGGAGATGGCCATGTAGGATGACTTAAATCAAGCAACTAGCTTCATTAAGCTAGTAGCTTAATTGGCCCTACCACAACAATTCAACCAATAGAAATTAA
>JAYMSF010001007.1:0-13129 GCA_036897335.1 Silene vulgaris | reverse complement strand
CTCTTTGTTACTACACGGTTAGATGGTGTAATAGAAAGTTTATACCATATTTTCTTTTCTTATACGTTCGGATTTTAAGCTCAAATTATGTAAACTTTACTAATTACGCTTGTTGCAAAAAAAAAAAAAGAATTTTATGACTAACATTATTGTCTCACATACATTCTCATACTAATAGAAGTGGAGGATCTTAGTTATGCTAGAAAGGGGCTCAACTGGCTGATTTATCGTATTTAAGGGTGAAATTATCATTTGGCTTCCTTGACTCGGGAAATGAGCTTTAAAGAATCATAAACAAAGTTAACATTTTAAACTTTGAGCTTTCTTACCATTTACACAAAGATCCACAACTGTCTAATAGGTTATAAAACGAATTAAGTATCAGATTTTGAAAACCCGTGTTATTCTATGAATTTTATTATATTCTCTCTATTTGTTATAGTGGTGCAAAATGTCATACATTACGGTGAAGAGAGCATATATTCAGAATTATTTTTTTTTGGGTGCGAAAGAGGGGCTAAGAGAGCATATATTCATTTTCAAGTGGCTCATAATAAGTAAGGAATTTATATGGACCAACAAGGCAACAACTACTTGGCCAATTGTACTTATCCAACAAATTTGATTGTGTCACGTTTTTTTTTTCTTATATTATAAATAAATAAATATTAGGGACCACATTGTCGTCTATAACGTGTCCACACGATTATATATATGAGTATAGAAATTCTTCACACTTTCATCTCATTCACTTCTTCTAAACCAACATAGAACAAATAAACATATCTTTGTCATTCAATTCAATTCAACAAAGTAATCACCATGGCAGCATTACATCTCCGCCCTACACTACAGTCTTACCAACGTGGCAGCCGCCGAAAGACGAGCTTGAGAAGGCGGTGTCTCAGCATCATGAAGCAACAAAGGACTCGGATTTATATCTTACACCGTTGTGTTACTATGCTTCTTTGTTGGCGTGATCACAATTAATAGATGGTTAATTCTCGGGTTTTGGGATCAGTTGCGCGGCTTAATGACATTAAAGTGTTTTTAGTCTACCTTATTGTTATTGGGCTAGTCTTAGAGATTAGTCGATTATGAAGGTCTTATGCGCTAATACGATCATATTAGCGCGTGAGTTTGGGATTGGGGAATGATCTTGGAATCGGTTGAATTGGTTATTGACGCCGGCCTAATATACGTCTCAAAATGTGGAGAGCATTCAAGACTTGGATAATGTTTAGGCCATTTTGTTGGACAAGAAACAATTAATATTATGGATTGGGATAATCGCGAGCCAAATCAAAGGATAAAAAGAATGATAATCATGGCAATTCCATTGTGTATAGAAGAATTTGAGGTTAGTTAGGTATGTAACATTTTGACATTATCTAGTTAGTAATGAGTAATGAGAGTGATCCAATTTTCGATATGGGTCACTTAGATTTAGTCGATCAATGTTGTACTCCGTATATATGGACCATATTAGTTATCACCTGATGGGTAAATTCAAGTTTTATCTTCCGTAATTGTCTCTGTTGTCAATTTTAGTAACCCTGTAAGAACAGATTGTTTAGATGACATTATGGGTCGTCGAGCAACAATCTCTTCGTGTTTAATAGCCTTTTCCAGTTGCGGATAATGGACTGCTTGAAACTGTTATGGAATTTCCCGTGTTTGGTTAGCAAATGGAGTAGGAAAGAAAGGGATGCAAATCGAAATTCCTCAACTGTAGGAAAGATTTGGAACAAAGCTGTAACCAAACGCATCTACTCCGTTCCCCTTAATTCCCTTCCTTCCCTTCAACTTCTCTCTTTAACGATACATCTCAATCGAAGACATGAAGCAATCAATAGTACAAATAATAATCGATGTGGCGATGTCCTCATTCCTCCTCTTCATGTTCTCTTCATAACTGGTGCATGAAAAACTGAAAAGGAATGAGGAGCCCCTCTTAGAAAAGGGCAAAATCGACATCCATATTTTTAGTTTGATCTATGAGAACGTACGCTAGAAGCATTGCAGGAAGGAACTTTAAGGCATTGAGGGTTTTCGAGTTTGATGAGAAACCAGAAAATGTCCTTGACTTAGCCGGGAGTCGGGAACTCGGGATGCAAGAATATAGGGTCCTAATCCCTGTTCCAATAGATTTTGAGTTTCAATTTCGTATCTTCGATGATTCGATCGTCTCTAAAATTTACAATCGAACTCTACCGTACCATTAGTTTCAGAATATATTCCCACACCGATAAAGCACTTAACAATTTAAAGCTAATAAGCAACACTTATGCTATTAAAATTGCTGAGCTAAGTGGTGTTAGCTTGTGACTCGAACGAGGGCAATAAAATGATGGAACGTGTTGTAGTGGAAGGCTCTAAGTTAGTTGTACTTTGGCCGCGCCGATCCCATGATGTGCTGCTCCCGGCTGGATCCCAGTGTCACCCTAATAAATTATTGAGAGACTGTCTCTCCTAAGACTTTGTATTGTCGATAAGCGACAATGAACATTCATGTCAGATTAGATAAAGTCATCACTACAAAGTGCGGGTCAAATTTAAGCGCAAATTGAGTATGGTTTGGAATCATTCATGTTAGGTCAAATTTGTTCGGGATAATAGCTCGACTGCTCAAAGTGCCCACATCGCAAGTTCAAAGTCTAACTCATCATCGACTCAATGATTGAGGATATAAACAATTTGAATATTTGACTGTTTGCATTTTCACGACCTTGACACACTAGATGGAAATGGAGGGGGAGAGTAATTAACACGAGCCCATTTTCTCTCTGTTTCCTAAAAAGAATTGGAGAGAAAAGTTCTTATCAAGGGTCCGGTTCGCATCTTGACAACATTCAACGGTTCTAAATTTACGCATAAAAATAAAGGAAAAATAGGAGTGAAAGAGAGAATTTATTTAAAGAGATTGTGAGAGGAAATAGAAAGAGAAGAAATGAAGAGGATCCATTTCCATTTAACACTACGGAGTAGTTATTATCAAGTATGATACGAGTACTTCGTATTTGATGTTACAATAATTTTCAAATATTATACACCAAGTAATGTCGTTCTAACATTATTTTGAGAGCAAGTACAAAGGGTCAAGTTGCCATAGCGAGATATAAAAGTGCAAATTGCAAGAATTATATTGTCTCGGTTATTTGAATGTTGGACAACTAGAGAATTAAAAAATGTCAGCGTAGGACCAAAAATTTTCGATGTCAGGTTAAAGCAGCAATACTTGAAATCATTTTGTATCAGTATCATGCCTTCAATTCCGACATTCTGGTATTAAATCTTCGCCATGCTTCGCCATGACATGGTGAATACTTGTAAGCGTTTTGAAGGTTACCCCGTTACTGTGATCTATCAGCTGCATTTAAGCGAAACGGCTGAAATAAAGACGTGACTACTGATTCGGGACTAAAACCGATATTTAACTCAGAGATCCAATAGCTGAAAGCTTCTTTATTCACATCTCCTGTCACATTCCTCCTGAATACTTCACATGTGTTCTTCCTCTCATCTCAGCACTTTCGAATTATTTTGCTTCTACTTGCCTAATGTTACTCTTATGCAGCATCAATGTACACAAGAACGCAATGTATACCCACTGCGAAATAATATGAACACAGAGTCAATAGCAAATTCACCCAACAACGAAACCTCAGGTACGAAAGAGTTTGCCTTGGTGAATCGTCATAAGGAACCTATTATTAAACAAACATGCAAGGTAGGGGAAACCAAACCCGGAAAGGGAGCAAGAAACCAGACAAAGAAGTTCATGATCACGTATACTTCATATTATGTATTCACCGAATCGTTTCCCAATACAATCTTTTGTGGAATGACTATACTCAGCTTTTTTAGGGATTAAAACATGATGGCCTAAAGCAAATACCGCATTAAACTAGTTGCACTGGTCTCAACCTCGCTATTTTTTTACTTTAGAATTTTTGCTTCTAGATACATTATCACTATGAGTTAGCAAGAACAACTTTCTAACATAAGCTTAAGATTGCAACACCCGACCTAGCTACTCCAAGGCGAAAATCCTTGAGGCGCTAGAGTAAATGTTACGAGTACTGATGGTGGTGGTGGTTATCAAAGGTCGGTTTGAGAATTAACAGCTATTCATCGGTAACAGGTCTCCGTAGCTGCAATTTACCTTATACATTTAGCAACAATTTAATTCCATCTTCTTATGTATGGCTAAAACTCTAAAAGTTAAGCTAATCAGTTGAACTTTGCAAGTAAAATCACTACCGACTACCCGTCACACTCTTAAAAAAAAAAAAATAACAAAACTATCAAATACCACAAACTTCACACAGCAGTACAAGAATATCAGCTTGACTGTAACAGTGTAACAATTTAAGTTGTGCTTACCAGTCAGTTAATTCTAAGTCGAGGTTATTCTGAATTGTCTCAAACCATCTTCATCGGGTCGAAAAGCAAAAGCATATCAACATAGAGGCACGCAAAGAACTGATCACTGCAATAAGAACATACGCCAGGCACCAAATCACTCCCGCGCACAAAATACTCTGAACAGCGGACTGGGCCATGCAAATCTGACAGACAAAAATCATATCCATGGTAAATTTACAACTAATTTAATAGCAAGTCACCTTTCCCATCAACCTCCATCCTCATTCTAATGGTGATATGTAATGCAATGCAATGCAAGCGTCACATTCATGCAATTCAATTGTAACAACATAACCATTTACCTCAAAGGGTAGCACATGTGGTAAGGAATTAGAGCCCTTAGTAGAAAGTATATATGACGGGATAGTTCTTAAGACGTATTTTCACCCACCTTACCTAATTATCCTTATCATCGACTAGGTTTGTTTCAATTGACTACTCTAGACAACTTGGCAGTCTTTCAGGTTCATCCAGTGTGGGAACTCGTGCTCTACTGCTCTTTACATCACAATATCCCATTATTGGTTTTACCAATATGTTGCCATTGAACTACATTTGTATAGATTTGCTTAAATATGGGTTCCTAGAGTTCCTACCAATAAAAGCTCTTTCTATAAATAAGACAATCACAAGTAGCCATTCAAACGAGTATGGATCCTCTTCCATTTCCTCTAATAGAACAATATTAAATCATTATTCATTCTCCGCCTCATCAAATAATTGACCGTAAGATCGTTCCGGAATAAAATCCAGACTACTGAGAGGACATGCAGAGGCGGCAGAGCATCCAAATTGCATTTAAACATGATAAAAACATCCCACTTCAAGCTTTACTAACAACAACCTACTTTACCCCCTCAATTATCTAGCTGATTACAAAATCAAACCACAAACCTTTTTCAGTCAACTAGCAATACCTCCAACAACAAACTCTCCATTTTTATGAACAATCCTTCATCAAATCAAATTAATGTAAATAAATACTCTCAACGTCGCGGTCATTTGTTTCCCTTTTATATTCTTTGTGAGGGACATTTTAATCAAACGTAAACAAATGACTGGAACGGAGTGAGTAAATAATACTCAAATTGCTCAAAAAAAAAATTAGAAAAACATGATTGACTAATGACTAGACTAATCATAAGAAGCCAAGAATGAAACTTTCAATGCTAATTTAATTATTAAACTAAAAAATAGTATAATCAATTTGATAAACATCATTTCTATTACTAATGATCAGATTAACCAACAACTAAATCAAGATTAATCATCTCAAAACACCCAAATTTGTTGTTCCAATTCACATGCATGATCAATCAAAATGCAAGAAAATTGATCAAATTTGTATATGATCAAAAATAAAAAAATAATAATAATTAAAAATGATACCTGGGTTTAAGTGGGTTTTGTTAGGTAAAATCTGGGTAGAAGACAGAAATCAGATTAATTTACAAAAATGTGATCTTTTTTAGTTTATTTTTGGTCAGTCATATGAGTTTTTTTGGGGATAAGAGCAACATGCATGAAAATGTAGGTGTTAATATGCTGAGTTGCTCAACAAACGCGCTTGAGATGGAAAAAAGGCGTGAAAATGATTAATATTGTAGCAACCATAAGCACGACTTTCCCTCCACATGTTATTTTAGTGCTAGTGGAGTCTTAAAATCCATGTGTTTTGGCTAATTTTGTGTTGTTTTTTATTGCTTAATCATGGTCAAGGATGTAATGGGGTCAAACATAATGTGGACGATACTGTATGTCTTAATCATTTGTTTACCCATTTATTTATATTCCCTGTGAGAGGTATTTTAACCATATTTTAGGTCAGTTGGCATACATCATCCTTGAGAATCGTCCATGAGTAGTTGTATTAGAATGATGATCAGAAGAGTAATAGCGTGATTGCAATGATGAAAACTATAGTAAGATGAATTTAAGAATATATTTCATAAAGATTGATTACAATTTTTCAATGAATCGAATAATCAATGTATGGTCTATAATAGGGACTATAGGGTGATAACGAGCTGAGTCCGAGCTTGGCTCTTGCTCGTAAAACAAAACTCAAGCTCAAGCCAATCTCAAGCTCACCCAAGCTTGAAAAAATTGAGCTCATTACCATACTTGCAAGCTTAAACCATAGCTCAATTCGGTATAGATTGTATTTGATGATTATTTCGTGGTTGGTAGAAAGAGTTGGTCGCCTGTCAAACTAGTACATTTAACCGGCCACCGAAATTATGAAATTATGAAGCCCTGTGCAACAGCAGTCCCCACAGGCCACATAGTCGGCCCTGTGTACATGCTCTTATACATGTAGCGTTTTTAAAACTTTTGAGTTCATTAAAAATAAATTTGCACAAAAGAGCTTCAAGAAAGTTACTAACTTTTACATTTGGGGCCGGTGATCTAATTATATACAGTACACTAAATTGTATACACTTACGATGTCTCAGATTCAGATGGTTTCGGAACTTGCCTTAATTGGACAGAGTTTATCAGGCAATGCATAAAGCCAAAGTGCGGATACCGTTCGTACCAAGTATCTTCCTGGGCATGAGTATCCCAATGCTCGCCACTACTACTCTTTCCATACTTGTGAACCCATCCCGTTCCATTATGTTGCTCGCCCCATGTCCGGTTCCACTGCTCTCCATACTTGCTTTGCCACCACGTTTCTCCCTGCTTAACACCGTGCCCATTTTGATCGAAGTGCTCATCCCACTTGTCACCCCATTTCACCCACCCGTCTCCTTTATAGCGCTCTGCCCATTTATCAGTGTACTTTATGCTTCCTCCATTCCCGTCATATTTTTCTCCCCACCTGTATAATGGTAATAACATGTGTCACGACAATACATCACACTACTGATCACAGCCACTTCGTAACACTTTCGAAGGTTCCAGGGCCAATATTATTAAGGCAGTATTGACAGTATACAGCATATACGGCTCAATTACTGAGAACAGGACTCAATGACACGCTTACGAGATTGAGGACGAAACATGTGAATGAATTGTAGATAACTAGGAGCCTAGTGATAAGTGTACTCATAAAACGCGGCCCTAAAATCTTCTTAGACTCCTATTTTAAGATAAATGAACATCGTTTTCACTCAATTATATAAGTTAGTTTCTTAAAAATTGGGATCTCAACAAGACGTTTAGAACGTGGATTGTCCAATCTATGTGATAAGTCAAGCCGGGGACTGGGGGAATTGTGGAAAGCCGGTAAGGCTTCTACAGTGAGCCACAACTGAGATTAGAGAGGGGGTGGGGGGATTCAGTTCAGCCACAGTGACACTGTCACAATACAGTAAATTGCTTAACAATATATAGTCGAATACGTGATGAATCATACAACGTATATGCCAAGGAAAACAACATATATAGGATATTGGGAATTACCTTTCATTCCACACATGACCATGACCAACCTCGACTTCAGTGATAGGATCAATACTACACCACTTGTGCGCCCACTTTCAATCTTTCCAGAGGCGTCATAATGTTCAAACCATTTCTCTTGCCATTCATCACCTTTGCCATTCTTCCCCCACTTGTCTGCAGTTTTCTCCATATGTTGAAGACCTTGCTCCTATACATACTCAAATGACAGAAGACTATCAGAATTACGGAGTATTAATACTAAGATCAAACAGATTGTGGAATAATTGCACTGCAATGCAAAGCAAAATCAAGTCCTCTTCCTTAGACCCTAATCGATACTTGTTACAGTTCACATTACTTTTGTAGAGAGGAGGGAGAGGAAAGACACTAGCGGTAAATCGAAAAGTTACCTACGCATATGGATGATTTGAGATAGGCAAGCCAATAGTAGTGATTTGAAGAAAAAAAAAACACTTGCAAACCATAAACATATTTTAAGCTTTTTCGTAATATGAATCCTAAAATGAAAATCTAAGGAAGGCACTAATTACTAATTTGCATAAGCAGAAAAGGACATATTGTAATGGGTAGGTACAATTGCAAACAATCGTATGGTAACGCTACTAAACTCTAATGACCTGTAGAATTCCTCCATTACAGAAATTTTCATAAGCCCCTCAATTATTACAGAATTTATTACAAGGCGGGAGCAGTTTGCTGCTTTGCTTATCAAAAAGCCCCTCAATTACTAGGCAATAGGCATCTCATATTCCAAAGAAGACAAGTTGATATACCCGGTAAAGTATATAATAAGCTTGCCTGCATATAAATTAAGCACTATAAATTCCACGACGCAACAATATCTTTCAAAGAATCACCAGCAGAATGACTTCCGTAGAAATAGAAAAAGGTTTGCATCACATTAGCCTAAATAATAAGTTCTAAAACCGCATAATGACCGCATTATCAAGGTGATTGAACTTATAGTGACCACATATCAGAGTAAGCAAAGACCCTTCATCTTTTAGCTTTTATACCCAAGCAGAACTCTTGGAATCATATACTCGTATAAAGTAACATGTCACTAATATGGAAAACTAACTTAGAATCAACTTCTAAATCACACATAACCCACATCACAAAATCTCATTTGACACCGTCCACGCTTAAGACAGCCTCTTTCTAGACCTAGAATATGGTTTATTTGATGCTAGCTATAACAACGTCAATAATAATGACTTTGTTTTAAGCTTAAGACGGTCTGGTCTTAAGCAAGACTAACAAGTCTTCCCTCTTATTCAACAGGTTCTTTACATTTGCATTTGGTGCAGTTTTTGTAGAAAAGCACTATGGAAGTGGGTAAAGTGCATGCACGAAATATATGTAAAGAATCTATTGAACATGCTAAAGAAAAATACGCAAAGAATCTGTAGAATAGGAGGAATAATCCATAACACATACACTACATTAATAGTTCAACTCCCCTAACATCAAATACGCGCTCTGCCACCAATATATCGCATACCGCTTTCCACTCCTCTCCTAAGCCCTACACAGCTACTTGATCATTCAAAGCTCCTTAAATTCAGTTCAATGCACCTCACTAAAACTCTTTTTAAGCCTTAACCTTGCCAATGCCGCAATCAACCATATCAATTTGAACAATTAAAAACAGAGAACAACGCATCTTAAGGCAGAATGTTGAAGGAATAGGCTGAAGACTTTTGAAAATGTCAGTAAGATGCGGCAAATTAAAGCGCTGCTCAAAATCATCTTGGTACTTTTGTCTTCTACTCAGGATCCATTCAAATCGATCTTCTCCTCTGCGACAGCCGCCTGACTTTGAGCGTGAATTTGGTAATTTTTGCAGACGCGCATAAAGCATACGTGAACTCTGCCTCCGCTGACGGCGTAAAATACGGTGGTTTTCGAGGTCAATGGCGCTAATTTAGCCTCGATCGCCGTCGAGAGCGCGTCCATTGAATAGTACGAAGTTGGAAGTGAATTGGTGGAGATAGATAGAAAAAAGGTTTTATTGGAGAGTTGACAGGATAGTTCAAGTTTTGAAGGCAAAGTGACAATGTTTTAGTCAACTCAGCCGAGGACATGTGCAATCATATTGTGAACTTTGCAGCAGCTAGAAAGAGAATTGTGTAATGACATACCATCATAGTGATTTTACAACTCCTCAAGGCGTATATTATCAAGTTCGCGCAATCTGTCATGTTATTCAATTTCACAGTATTGCACTCTCACACAGAACTCTAATATGCATTAACTCCTATAATAACACAGCATCAACATTATCACAATGCCACAAGAGCTCTCGCACATGGCAGGGCAGGGTAAGAGGTCTAATGTATGCAACTTTACCCCTCGATTAATAACAAGTAGAGGTGGTTTCCTGATGATCCATGATCAATATTGCGTCAATTTCATCGAACGGACATAACTCCTAAGTAAAAATTATTGAAATAAAGCACATAAAAAATACCTGCCACATTGACTCCTTCCAATATTCATGCCAAACATTTCCCATTGCATCACGGCCAGACTTTTCTGAACCAAGCTCCTTATACGCAACTTTGTCAGCTGCCTCCCAGTACTTCTCCTCCCACTCTACAACGCCATCTGCAGTCACGCCTCTGTTCATTGTCCAACGGCAAACAACACCATCAGCTCTTGTTTCCACTCCAGTCTCCTTCCACCACCTTGAACCATCCGCATTTATCCCATGAGAAGGTTTTGCATCTACATTATGTAGAGCATCAGCTGCTTTTGCAGTATGAGATGAAAATTGCGCACTGATTTCCTTTTTTGGAGCCGGGGATTCCTGGGTGCTACTAGGAGCTTCAACCTTATGGACCTCCATAAATGACTGAAAAGGAGGGAGTGTGACGTCTTTGTTCTGTGACAATTCTCTCTCAAACGGTATTGAGAGGAAATCAGCCGGCCTTTCCTTCTCCATAACATCATTAACAGGAAGTACACTAGCAGATACTTTAGGCGCTCTCTGCGGACTACTAGTATCAAATCGAGTTGAATCATCGACATTAGGTGGTGTCCAAGACCAAAAATCTGGACCTGGTGCCTCATTTTCAGAAGTCCTTGATTGACTATTCTCAAACCTTCCACTATTAGTTCCTGCTGATTGACAACAGCACTATCATAAAGACGAAACTGCCGAAACCGATTTCTAATAGTATACACTTCCTCACTGCAGTCTGCAGCTACAAGTTACTCCCAACGCCTCGGTCAATAGTTTACAATTGTTTTATACACGATTATTAAAAGCAACTTGAATAAGGAGGCAATGTAATGGTCCCCACCCGAATGACCTGGTTAATTAACTAAAAACAGAAAGTGTAACTATTGACTGATACACCTTAAATAGGAAAGGAAAGTGTAAACTATTGATCAGGCAGAGGGGAGTAATAAAATGATCAGCCAAGATTTGAGCTCTTGACCTCGAGTTTGAAATAATCAGTATCCGTTAAATCATTTGTTTACGTTTAAAATGGATGCGAAATAGTCCCTCTGTCTCCTAGTCATTTGTTTACGTTTAAAGCTCTACCAAGTTAAAAAAAAACAAAAAAACAAATGACCGAGAGTCCAAGACCAAGGGAAAATATGGTAGTAGATCTTTTATTTTAATTTAGTACTCCCTCCGTCCCAATCATTTATTTATTTTTTGATTAAAATAACTTTCACAAAGAATAAAAAAAGTAAATAAATGGATTTGGATGGAGGAAGTATTATAGAAAAGTAAAGTTACCTGGAATTAAAGGGGCAGTCTGAGTCCCAGAAGGCGCGTCGTTGGGGTTTGCGTTGGCGGGTTTGTTGTTGGATTTAGTATCTTTAAGGAGAGCGCGAGCAGCGGCGATGGCGGCAGCAGCACGATCAATGACCTGGATACGCTGAACACGGTCCCTCTCCTCCTTAGAAACTTCTAGAATCTTCTGAAACTCGTGGGTCTTCTTCTCCAACACCTCTGGAGTTTCCAACGGAGAAGATTCTTTCTGAGCAATTTTAAGGAAGTCGGCCTGGGCTTTTTTAGTTTAAATTTCTTAAACTTTTTTCGCTCATCATTACCGGTTCGCCCTCGCTGAGATTTTTCGCCCCCACTGAGGTTAATTCCTGGCTCCGCCACTGAAACCGATATTTTCTACGAGGAGATGACTAAATATGAAACAAATTTGGCTCTTTTAGACGTCCATTAGGCCCTCTTCTTTTGCACTCAAAGGAACTTAATTAAAGTTTACTTCATATTTTATGAATTCAGTTCAGAAAAGTTTAGATCATATAAGTTCAGTACAGATCCTATAAATTCTGTTCAGTTCAGATCCTATAAGTTCGGTTCAATTCAATTCAAATCCTAACGTTACGTTCAGTTCAGTTCAGATCCTATAACTTCAGTTCAGAAAAATTCAGATCTAATAAATTCAGTTAAGAAGATTAAACTATATACGGAGTATTATTTTTAAAAGCCGATACAAAAAATTTGGCATTAATTATTCGATAAATACATTATTATTTAAAAAAGAAAAAAAAAACTCCTCGCATTAATCATTTCACCGTCAAAGTAGATTTGGGCATGTTGGATAAAAAAGCGAAAGAAGTATAAAGTACAAAACAATATAGTCAAAAACATTTGGCAAGGCAAATAGGCAATGGATTCGTTGTTGAAAGCGACAGCGAAGATTTATTTTTTAATCGTAGTGTAATCCTAGTATAATGTACGAACAGATCAAACAGAAAACTTGGTTGAGAAATTGAAGAAAATTCCGATATGATTGAGATCTCATGAAGAACCCGGAACTAAAAAGATCTTATTTATGTGAATAGAACTTTCGGGAGACAACGATGAAAAGCTAGACACTCAGATTTGGTCACGAGAACATAAAATAGTTTATGAATGAAGCAAATACATGGGGAATATCATTTACAATGGCTTGCATAAATAGTGCAAGGCGTGAAGAGACATAAAAGTAAACTCAGACGTGTTAAAAATTCAAGGTCATCAAAAAAAAATTGATCCAAGGATCATCGTAGCACCCAAACATGTCGCAAAGCATGTGTATTCTCTGCTCTCCTTTCACACAACAATTGGATTTCAGCTAGTCCTACTACAGATTACATTTGGTGCTTTCCTGTGTTTTACATAAGTCACTACTATGAAGTAGAGGTGGCAATCGGGTCAGTCGGGTCGGATTCGGGTCGGGTCAAGCCGGGTCAATTCATGTCGGGTTCGGGTCATGTCGGGTCAGCATACCTTTACGGGTCAGGTCGGGTCGGTTTCGGGTCATTATCG
>JAYMSF010001006.1:0-13132 GCA_036897335.1 Silene vulgaris | reverse complement strand
TCTTGCTGAAGACGGGTCGGATCTTGCAACGGGTAATTTGTGAGAGGAAATGGGTAGAGGGGACAAGGTGGACACCCTCCATGTGCTCCCCCACTCACCCTTGATGGGTATTTTGTGAGGAAAAATGGTATCCGTCTTCATTTGTGACGAATATGTTGTGTCTTCAATGAGATTTTGTGTACAAACTAATGTAAGGCTCGATTGATGATGAGTGGTGACTCGACATGACATGTCGCGAAAAATCCAAATTCAACATGACTATATGCATTTTAGCACGGCTTAGCTCATAACCAACCCAAGTAACCTGATTATCACCTCTAGTCGGCAAGGTATAAGGTTTTCATATCGTAAGAATTTTATTTTCCTACTTAAAATATTAAATACATAGCCCTACTACAACACCATCTTATATTCTTATCCAATATTTGTGCTTAAAATTTAAAAATAGGAAGAGCAATGTGGGTCATTTAAAGGCATGTTAAGTATGATCATATGCCCTACTTGTAAAGCCAAAGCACTAATATTTGTTAAATTGTGGTCCTTTTACTCTTTTGCATCACACACATACCCAATTTGAATTTGATCAATTTGATCTTGATCATGTGCTTCTTTTATTGGGGCCACTTCTCATTCATCAATTGCTAGTGTTCTTCATAATACCTCCCTCAATTTGCATGTTCGATTTCGATTTTATATTTGTGAATCTTGATCATCTAGTTAGCTGTCTCTACAATTTTTGCACTTAGGCATAGTGCTTAAGTGGGGACTATGGATGTTTATACTCTCTTTGGTAAAATTAGCCGACATTTGAAAAGTAGTTGAAATATTTAGAAAATTAGGTGAATATGTAGTTATTTGGTAAAATAAGCTAGTTTGGTCAAATAAGTTAACTTATTTGTGACATATTTCCAGTTCGCTTATCGGGTAAAAGAAGAGTTTCAACAAACACTTGCACAAAAGTAATTTAATGGTATTTTTATTTGAATAAGATACTTTGGTAAAATAAGCTAACTAAAATGCATGCTTATCAAATAATGGAGATTAAGGCTCTGTTCTTTTAGACTTAATTTCAATTCCTTTCAGTTCAATTTAATTCAAATCTTAGAAATTTGATTTAGTTCAACTAGTTTTAGTTTAAAGCATCTTGGCCTAGGAATTTTGGGGCAATTTCGATAATTAAATTTGTCTTATTATAAACCTGTCTTACAATGCAACATCACAATGTAGAGATATTCATATTCCTAATGTAATTTCGAGATGATGGAAAAAAACATATGATTGTGTCCTTCTCATGCCATTTTAACAAATTCCAAATTGTATGTAATCATTCTTCAAAAAAAAAAAAAAAAATTGTAATCCGAACGAGTAAACAAGTAAAGAACAATACAATTTCACTTTCCGCCCACCTAAAATTCCTAATCCATCATTTTCGACCTTTAAAATGAAAAACAAAACACGATATATATTCTCAAAACAAACCGTCCTTCTCGTAATTACAATTAAATGTATATCACCGCGGTGAGTCTTTGTCCCATAGGTCCAAAAATCTGTAATAAATCCATACTTGATTAGGAAAAGACGAGTAATTAAGGGTCACATAGAAGTTGCTATATATAAATGGTAAGGAGGTAAAGTGCACAAAGCAACATTGTCTGCCACATTTGATAGTTGTCTGTGGGGGTTTGACAGAAACACAAGAAATTGCAGAAACGGTTAATCTGTTCTATCATTTCACTCCTAAATTACACAAACATGTTGATAGTGATGGCTATCCGACCCACTACTGATAGTAAGTGTTGATGCTGAAAGCGGTGGGGGCTTGAAGTGTCAACCTGACAAAACTGGCCCGACCTGAATAACCCTATCTGATCCACTACTGAATGTCTGAAAGTAAGTGTTAATGTTGAAAGGAGTAGGAAGTAAACCCGGCAAATGGGTGCCGGGTCGGGTTCCGGTCCGGTCAATTTCAGGTTTGCTGGCTTCGGGCCGGCTCGGGTCTCGCCGGTTTATTTTGAGTTCGGGTCCACTATTATCAAGTTATTCATGGATAATAATCATTTTGAAACAATAAACATTCGGGTCGGATTATAGGGGCGCGAGTCAATTCAGGTTCCGGGTCAAGCTCGGATACCGGGTCAGATTAATTTTGCCAAGTCTTGTGGGGAGTGATGGTTGATCTGACAAAACTAGCCCGACCAGAATACCCCTATCCGACCCTCCGATAGTAAGTGTTGATGCTGAAAGGAGTGGGGTGTGATGGTTGATCTGACAAAACTGGTCCGACCTGAATAACCCTGTATGCCTTGGATTTTAATGGTATTGGGCGGTTGGACGGTCCCTGATAGTATCATACATGAGACTTGACTCTTACCTACCTGAATAACCAGTTTGTCAAATGTACTAGGAGTCTATTCGCGTTCTTAAATTTTGTTTTGTTGTTTTATAATTTTTAGTTTGCGAGTTGTTGGTTGCCTATAACGCGGCCCTTCGTGATCACCTAAGTCGCCTTAGCCCTTCACCATTGGTCGAGTAGAGGCTAAAAATACGGTTTTGCTATGTGGGACGTGCCATCCAATGGACTGCATTAGTTAGCCAACCTTGAACCGCTGCCCGCTGGTACAAAAATAAAGTCACAAGGCAGTTTGATTCTAAAGGGTTTCGGAACCACGAAGTCCGTCACCCTGAATCATAGAACACCATAACTGCGCTTCTCGATTACCAACCCGACCTCTGAAACCCCAACTTTTGGCAGAAACCGTTGTACCAATTCAATATTTCATGAATTTTAGTTCAGACTTTGGCATAACAGTGATTAATTCACTGCTATAAGAATACTCCTCGATATTTGAGAAAACAAATGCTCAGTTATTAGCTTAATCTTGCACGAAAACTCACCACCACATTACATGATTATTCACACAAACAAATTGATGCTACGAGAACTTAAGTATTCACTTGAAGCTAATTAAGAATCCTGTCTTTATAATGCAACAAAAGCTAAATATGATCAGCTTATTATATGTACTTACTAGTACTACCACAGCTAAATACCGGGAGAGTGACTGCAAGAATTACAGATTGCTCATTCTCACGCCCGTGTCTCGAGTGTTTGTAGGGCCACTGAAGTTGCTGGACTTGGAATATTTGACATAGTATAGCTCAGATATTATACCAGTAAAGACAATAAAGGCTGCTCCGGCTGCAAAAACGCCTTTCCTAAGGGTCTGACAAGTAAGCTGTTGGTTGAGGAGGCTCCTGTATTTGGTATGGTACGCATTCCTTACAGAACCCGCCAGCAAACAAACCTCAGCTATGAAGAACAGTATCCTGAACAAATTGAAAACACCGAGATTTACTATCAAACTAGATCTGCCAAATTGTAAAAACAAAAAAAAGGGGTCAAACAGGGTTTAAACGTATCAGCATGACTTGTCATTAGATAAAGTGTTCACATCACAAATCTCGAAAGCATTGTAACTATAATAATCAAACTAATTTTTTTTTTCAATGAACCTGGAAAAACGGCTCACTCGGATCAGGCAAGTCTGGGGATGGCAATGTTGGCTATGGATGCATTCATGTTTAGGTCAGACTATTTGGGTATGTTTGTGTTCGGGTTCAGCCAAGTCATTTTGGGTTGGGAGTATTTTCGGATGCAATACAATCGGGTCATTCGGATATGTATCATTTAGGACCCCTTAATCTTCAGTCGGCTTGAGTTGGGTCAAAATGGATCATTTGGGTAATGTCGATATCTCTAAACTTTCGCCCATGTACTAGCGAGATAAAGAACATTAATGCAAATTTGGAAAAGCATATTGGGCAGCAAAACGCGTAGAGTGGAGTACGTACCAGCAAGTAATGAAGAGGATAATGGCCATACTTCTTGAGCCACCAGGTCTCAGACCTCTACCGCAACACAGGCATCGGCTTGCAAACATTATAAGAAGTTGACTCGCCAGAAGAAAGATGAAGGACCCCACACCTAAGCCTGTTGCTTTGTCTGAATCATATCGGCAGTATGATGTAGTTTGGTCTGTGATCACCTTAGCCTATCAGCAGAAACAAACATATAAGTTTAAGCAAGCATTTAAACAAAACAGGATAACAAGTGAACAAGGATTTTGGATAGGTCGATTATAATCGCCCCTGTACCTGTCAAAAGGGTTTGGTGGGTCAGTTTGGGACATAATTTTCAAAACTCATTGCGTTAGTTCGGGGTTGGCTAGGTCCATTAGAATCGCCTATACCTGTCAAACGGCTATGGGTTACATGGTTCGATTCAGAATAAAGGTCGAGGAGAACATGAGTCAAATTAGTATGGGGTGGGATAATTTTCAAACCTCATTGTGTTGCTATGATAAAGGGACATAATCATGTTCCCACCGCCATCAATTTTCCATGAAAGCTATGAAATTATGATACGGAACTTGTATATACAAAAAAGGTGTGATTATGACACATCCATTCATCCATTTTCTTCCCATTCTACTATGAGACGAACTCTTGATTCCACCGCGTATTTTACTCGGAATAGCAATTGATCCACACTGAAAGTTGACGAGGAAGTTGAAAAGAAAGCAGCGATTTAATTTAAAACCTGTTTATCTAACAGAAGCAACACCTCAAAAGTAGTACGAGGTACACAATTCATCAGATCCAACGACCCTCGACCTAGCCCCGGTAACATAGCAGGAGTAGGTACACAACAAAAAAATCATTAACAGCAAGTTTTACATGTTAGAATGAAGGATGAAGGATGTATCGCAATTTGTGACTGCAATTATTTAGCACCATTTTACATGTAAGTTACCGTAGTTACGTATTTGAAGACTCTTACAGTACATTATAGCATGACATTGGTACGTTGCAATAAAAAAAGTTTGTTAATATATACCTCAGTATTCTGGTTCTCTAGTCTCTACACAAAACACTTAGTACAAGGTAAAAGACATCACTCCATGTACTCAAATAGGTTGTTTGCAAGAGATTCGGATCCTAAAATAATACGACTACCTACTATTTCATGAAAAAGGAAATACAGATCGAGGATTCTGACTAAGAGAGACAATGTAATAATTTTATTATACACCATTACCTCTGAAGTCTTAGGTGCACATATTAACTTCATCTGTGAGTCTGTGACCATCAACTGGTTGCGCCCATCCTCGGCAGAGAAAATTCTAAATTTAGAGTAGATGAGCCTAGAATTACAAGCAATCTCTTTTAATAAGCCTAAAGAACCCTATTTATTACTAACTAAAGGTAGCCATTTCCTGCATAATCATGAGTTGAGTTCCCACTCCCACCAGTGATTCAACCAGGCGGGGGCTAACAGGGCAATCACTCGCACTGAACAACAAAAAATTGAATTTTTGGTTGAAATTTCTGATTTTTTCCTGAAGTTTACTCAAACAAATAGTAATTCGCCCCGCTGAACCCCTCCTAACATCAAATCCTGAGTTTCGCGGTGTCCCCAAAACCCCAAGTACAATATTTTGCTGCAAGGGCCACACTTATTGAACATAATAGAAAGATTGAGACATGCAGCAATATAGAATTTTCTCCCTAATTTCACAGGCTGACTAAACAGTTGTATAAAGACTATAACTCGAATTCGGAGAAAACCAACCAGCCAACTAACTTAAGCCAGTAAGCCATTATACAGTTGATAATCCTAAAATTCATAGCTGCAGGCTGTAAAAAAAATCAAACAGTAAGACGGGGTTTTGCGACCATAATGGTCCAGGTAGTGTTTACCCACAAAATTAAGCAAGCAGTAAAAAAGCCACAGCCAACCTACAGCACACAATCACACATTGAAACAAAACAACTCACAAAAATTACCCACAAAATTAAGCAAGCAGTAAAAAAAATCAAACAAACAAAATCACCCACATCATTAAGTAACAAAAACAGCAAAAAGCAACAAACTTTAAGCCACTTCACCAGGAAATAAACCAAAAAATTGTTAATTACTCATTTATTTTGAGTAAACCGGGGTGTTCATCGTCGACAACAGCGATAACTACTCTTTAAAATAACTGTAAACTGTAAATTAATTTAAGGAGAAAAGGAAGGACAAAAGGGTAGAAGCTTACAGTACTCCTAGTTTGTTCAGCAGCAACAGCAAGAGCAAAAGCAATTAAATCAAGCACAAATGCAATCACTAAAACCATAATTGAAGCCATTTTTTTTTTTCAAAACCCACAAAAATTCTCAAAATTTTAGTTGAATTTTATGTTAATTAAGTAAAACTAAAGTTGGGTAATAAGATTTAAATAGTTTTGAATTAATTGCGTATTAGAGTTGGTGATTAATTGTGATGAACACATCAGAAGACAACTCTTCAATTTCACGCGCAACCTTTGAACAATTCTGGAATTACTGGAGCCCACTGTTGTGTTTCTTTATGTTGTCCGAAATATTTAGCATAACCATCTCCCCTCCATTTTCGTCTTAAATAATAAGACGACATTTTGAGATTATTTATGACAAATGTGATCATAATGGACAACTTTTTTCAAAAACTCGTCATGTTTGGTTGTAAAGTGGTATCCGAATAACATCTAATTAACTTATTAGTGTATTTCAGATGAAAATGGCTCGAGTCGTCTTAAGGGAGGACTCACTTGTGACGAGTATATCTGTTACAAGTTTGCGATAGGTCAAGTACTACCCATGTTGGTAGATACGACAAAACAAATTGCTACTTCTTAGGCACTCTGTTTTTATCTTATCTACCCTACATAGGTAGTATTTGACCGGTCGCAAGCTTGAGACGGATATACTCGTCACAAATGAGAATTTGTGTATTTAGATATCTCTCGTATCACATAAGAAGAGACCATCTTAATCTGAAGCAAATCCGAAATGAGATTAGATGATAATTCATGAAATCGTTTGGTTGCTATTGTAAAACGAATTAGAAAAAAAGGATACTCATTTTTGCAAAAACGGGGATGTGAAACATTCCGTGAAATTTCCATGAGACGAGTTCTCAAATGGTTAACCAAACAGCTTTTGGAAATTTCCGTAAATTAGTGAATCGTACGTGAATTTGCACTTCCAGTACCTCAAAAACACTGTTTTCAGCTTTTCACTTGTGTTTCAATAAAAAAAAAAAAAAAAAAAAAAAAAAAAAAAATTTGTGTTTCAATAGAAGTATACATAAAAATGTAGAAGAATAGAATGGATGAAGGCATTGATTATATCAGACAAAATTTTAACTACATTACAAGTTTACAACCAAATAATACATCTCATAAACGAACCTGTTAATCGACTATCATATACAAATGACAATTCTAGGGAGCTCGATAAATCCATAGCAAACAAACCTCGAAAGTAGATTTAAAAGAGAAAATTTGTGAATTTGACAATCGCTGGGACAACATCCTTGGTTCGAAGAATGAATGCATCAGTCCATCTAATCAAGTAGCCGCCATAAGCCTTCAAAAAGCGAAGTTTCAAAGGTGGGCTTCTGGAGCAAAACTTCGTTTAAATTGGACCAGTTCATATTTACCATATCTGAGCATCTGGAACTTGTCCTTAAAAAATCGACTTCTAGCATCATTATGTTCTTTTCTCTATAGATGTTCGAATGATCCACTCTTAAGCCTTTGCATTCGTGCTTGCAACCCTGTTAATGCTTTTTCATCCACGGGATGGGGCCCGCTTGGAACAGGGTTTTCGGCATCAATATCATCCGCCTCGTGGTTAACTTGGCTGTGAGTTATGTTACCATTCGTTGGCAACGGCCTACTGTCAGAATCTGGGTTGATACCTGCTGCACCTAACTGGATGCTCTTCATTCTTTCTCTGATGGCATCTAGAGTTCCAGTAGGTACTGCTGTTACACAAAGTCAAAAAAACGGGTCATTCATTTCGAGTCAGGTCGGGAGATATCTATCAGCTTCAGGTCGATTTTGGATATGTTATTATTATTGGGTCTGTTCAGGACCTCAGGTTGGGTCCTTCTGATCTGACTCAAATCACTTCAAGACTTCAATTAGTTTTTTAAGGGGTTGTCATTCATCAGGTAGATAAGCTCATGTGGGTTTTATTTGATTCGTCACAAGCATGTGACGGATATCGTCCGTCACAAATGAGAATTTGTGATAAGCTAGAACCTGCTGGTGGTCTCGTGTCGGGTTTGTGTTGTTAGGTCTACAACTTTATAAGTGCATAAAATAGAAACACAAATAAATTACCTTCCGAGGGCAATCTCTCATTTGTTTGGTCAACTAGAACCTGCTGGTAGTCAAGACCTGGACCTCTAGTAGCGGCAGTTCCCATTCTCTCATCGTCACTAAGAGATGAGGGTACAGTAACATTCGTAGGCTCGACTCTACTATTCTGTGATTTTGTATCATTTAGAGTGTTTGTATTTACATGTAGTAAGGGAGCCACTTTCGGAGAAGGAAGAGTCAAGGAAGCTGGAGGAGGAGTCGATAATGGGACACTAGAAGGTGTCTTGCCAGCAGCAGCATTCTTCTCCATCTGCAGAAAAAGATCAAATGTTCAATACAGCACAGTTAATTCAAGGAAGGTGTGGACATCCAGCATTATAGGTAGATAGATCTATATACCTGGGCTAACCCATCTCTTATATATGTTCGGAATGCTTCACTTGCGTTCTGAAGCTGAGAAAAGATATCAACCTGTACATACATGCAAGTTAATATGAATGACGACTTCACAAAAAAGAAAATTTAGGACTACCTAGCAGTTCCCTGCCAGCATGAGCTAACTTAATAATGCATGTTATTAAATGTTGGTCACAGTACCACATTAAGACCGAGTTATGAAAATTTTGGCGGTTACAAATACCACACTTTGAGGTGGTATTGACCGCAATATAGCGCAACCACCAAGATTAGGCGGATATGATCAATTTTGAGATCAAGCCTCAAAGCAATACCATGAAATAAAGCATTTTCAGAGAGTAGAACATTTGGAAAGAGAACTTTAGGTCATATGCATATTTTACCTTGGGATATAGTTGTGTAATTCGGTAAAGTTCATAAAGACCAATACTGCATGTTTGTTTATCTCCAATTTTCTTGAAAATTGCGGCGAGTTCTTGCTGCATGTACAATACAGGAGCCAAAATCATGAATACGAACTACATACTATAGGCAAAAAATAGACACAAAAAGATTTGTCATATTTAGTCAAGCGCTACCTTCAACTGGGAATCCGCAGAGTGAGTGGTAGAAGATGAATTATTAGCTGTTGAATCACCCCAATGAGTTTGACCAACAGGTCCAGTAGTAGGAGTGAGCATCCTAGCTGCTGCCAAAGTCTATTAAAAAACTTGATTAAAAGCACTGACAATGTTTAATTAAAGAAAGAGTAAGAAGATTAACAACACAACCATAGTGGCTTAAACGGCAATGCCAACGGCAACACGAAGGGGATGTTTCCGAACAACAAAAATTGTGTAGAAATCGCACCCAATGACTGCTACTTAACAATTAAAATAAGTGCAATCAGTTTATGGAGTCATTTTGCTTTGTTCCATCACAACCAGACCAAAATATAATGAGTATTAGATTCCATCTAGAAATGAAAACTAGAGTAAAAAAAATAAGAATAAGATACTCGCACATAATTATCTACCATTACCTGAAGATTCAAATCAATGTATGCAAGAATAATCGGTTGAGGCTCGGCATCTATTGGAACCATAGAAAGATGACCTTTAATTGCTGTACCTTGAAGCTTTACAAGTTCATGGAGAACAGTTTTAACCATACGCAACGGCTTGTCATCAGCCCCAGCTCTTTAAGTTCAGGATAAGGCAAGAAAAACACAGAAAATGACTCAGTCAGTCATATGGAACAGGATAAAGGTAAATCCGATGATGCTCAGAAAAGAAAAGATCCTTGATTCTGACATTAAGCTTTGAAGTTACCTTCTCCTTATTTCATCCATGCCCAATTCTTGCAGGTATACGTGGATGCTTTGAAGAATCCGATCAAGATCTACCTCATAAATTGTACTTTGAAGAACCTATGATCAGAATAGCCAATCAGTCCACCACACCTCATAACCTTCCAAAAGCAGACAAAGTAATGAAAAACAAAATAAGTGATTGACAGTAAATTGAGATAAACATTCTTACCTTTGTTAATTTGATCAAACATTTGACCACTAGATCAGAAAACTTCTGGTTCCTAATAGCAATGGCTTCATTTGATGATGGCACAGGCCATCTTGAAGAGTCCAATGGGGGCAAAAGATTGAGAAGGACCACAAAGGATGACGTTCGGTCAGCATGATCCTGTACTTTGCATCGTCTTATTTAGAACAGGTTTGTAGAGAAATTAAGAAAAATATACAAAACACTGGAGGCTAGCATGAATTACCAGGATCTTAAGCATCAACACATTCAAAGCTTTCAATAGTTGGTCACCTTCATGCATGCGAGGGACTCGTTCGTCCAAAAGCCAAAGCAGAAGCTCAGTAATTAGATTATTAAGAGTACTCTCCTTGACGGCATGAGCTAGAGTCTTATTTTGAAATATCTGTTGAAGAGTATACACCATCACAAGAGTTGTAAGCAACACACAGACTGAACGTCAAACATCTAATGTTCGCAGAATATAGACCACATAAATATTCATAGAAAGAACAGTACCTGCACGAGAGTGTTCAAAACATATTTACAAGACCTTGATGAAGCCCCAGTTAGGCTGAAGTCAAATGTCTTTGCCACCTGTTAGAATCATCAATATATATTAGCCTGATCACATTCAGTGAAGTAATTGAATCACGATATTAAGTGTAATTGATGTAGAATATGTGCCTTGATGGCTAAGATTGCGACAAGCCGGTCAGCATCTTTGACTATGTCATCTATCGCATTTCCTTCGGGATCATTTGTTGCCTGAGCCAACAACTCGTGGCAGACAAACTTCATTCCTTCCACAGACTACATGCAAACAAAATATGAATAAGATAGACGCAAATATGTGGAAATGTAGGGCATTCAATACTGCATTGGAGCTCGCGCATACCTGCTCTGGAGTCCCATGTGCGATAATATCAAGAGCTTCGTTCCAGTTTGTTGGACAGCTAACACCCGCAACTGCTCTAGGCAATTGACTTCTCTCAATGTGAAGATCAGGGTGAGTGTAGCTTTCCCTGGAAACAACCAGTTTTATGATTATATTATCTGAAGTTTAACTGATATTTGAGTACAATCGAACAAAAAAATAATAATAAATAAATGAAATATGACAGGAAAGAATAAAAGGATAACAAGATACCCAACAAAAACTGGGCCAGCAATTGATCTTGAAACTTCTCCACTCTGTTCAGCAACATCAACCCTATGTAAATACACAGGGAAAGCAAGAGAAAGAACAGCAAGATAAGTTTTCACTCAAATGGAAGTGTGCAGACTATATCGGGACGACTGAAAAGAGTAAAAGCATTAGTCAGCTAGACCCTCACCCATTATCCCTAACTGAACGACGTAGAGCTGCCCTTGTGTCTCCAGGCCTGCCTTCTCTCCTTCTGTCCATTTCACGAGCCTAAAAAGAGGATTTACATTTATAGAGTTGAAACAACAGGAAAAGCAAACTAAAATTACGCTATCAGATGGTACCTTTGATTTAAATTTTTCATCTATCATACTTCTTTGTGCATCTGTGAGCTTCCCTACAAATCTCCAAACATCCTCACCTATATAAGTGAAACCATGTCAAACAGCATGCTTGGTGACTAGAAGGATCACAACAACAAAATTTCCGCCTTCTCAATGACATTAGCATGGGCCAATTTTCCACCTTAGTTTGATTAACATACGTTAGTTTGATTATAAGATACCATGTCATGCTACTATTTCTCCTCAAGCACAAAACATCTTCGTTGACTAACCATTACATATTGGGTCATATTTATATAACATTACTAAAATTCAAATGCAAACACGAACTCATTTAGTATGTATTCATCTGCCAAAACAGTTCAAGAAGAACAATAGCATGGGCTAAAGAATGATTGAAACGATACAGAAAAGAAAGGAATATGCCATTGGTTTTAACATGATACCTAAAATTTTGTAACCAGTAGCTAGACTGTTCAAAGCCGCTTTCCGAATTTCACCATCCCGTTCAGATGTTAA
This sequence comes from Silene vulgaris, assembly GCA_036897335.1. Taxonomy (NCBI): domain Eukaryota; kingdom Viridiplantae; phylum Streptophyta; class Magnoliopsida; order Caryophyllales; family Caryophyllaceae; genus Silene; species Silene vulgaris. The sequence continues at coordinate 996 of JAYMSF010001006.1, read as the reverse complement.
ACTAGCAACAATCTGCAAGCTTTTCAATTGCCCACTTATCTGAGGAAAAGATGTAGGAAAATTATCAGTATAGTCCAAACTGTGATAGTTACAGTTCCTTCAACAGCATTGATCTCCCTAACTAACCTCTGATCCATGATGTTCAAGAAGGAAACCGACAAGATCAGCACACTCAATTCGTGTTCGGTTATTTTTCGAACGTAAACCCTCCACCACATAAGGGAAAAGCTTTGCTGCTGAATATACACTAATGATTTGTTTGGTCAGCTCCCTCATCTTCTCCCGTAATTTTTCAATGTTATGGCCGGACTACAGCGAATAAGAAGTCGGAAAAAATCAACACAGGTGTATATAGTAGGTTTTGAAAGATCGCAACCACAAAGACAAAGCATAAAATACGAAGTGAGAAATCATGCAACCACAAAGTGTTAAAGCATCTTGTATCTGGGAAAGAAAAGAAACCTTTTCTACGAAGCACGGAAGGAAAATAGCTGCCTCTGCTTCAGTCAATGCATAGCCCTCACTCTTCATAGCCTCGAGAAGCTCAGGAAGAAATTCCAGCACCTGCCCTTAAAAAAATGTTATACACATGCCACGGTCCAATGGCACTACCCAATCCTCAAAGGCTCGCACCTATGAATGAATGAATGATAGGGGGCAATGTGCCAGAGTAAAAAAAAAAGAACTAACTAGAATTACACGGATACCTTCAATAAGCACGTCGTGTTGGATTCACAAATACGCAATACAAACCACCTCAAAGGTATATCCATAACTTCAATAATATCTTTACCAACTGAGGGAAGTGCCTGTTAGCGATATTAAACATGTAAAACAAGGCCCCCAAAGAACATGAAAAAGAAAAACAAAAATTGATAGCAAGAAACTTACTCTATGTAGCATTTCTATGCCATCCACCTGCTTCTTAAAGTCTGCACTCAGGAGCCTTTTGCTCAAATCTTCTCTAAAATATCTCATAATCCAACTCTGAAAAAC
>JAYMSF010001005.1:0-13136 GCA_036897335.1 Silene vulgaris | reverse complement strand
AGTTCAGGGGTATACTTAGAGTGATAATGACAATAATTAGGGGTACCATGTATGTTTTAAAGAGTATAAGAGTACCACGTAGAAACTCGAAAAGTTAAGGGGTATCATGTAGAATATCCCTAACTTAAATGATGATTATAAAGAGGTACCTAAAATATGAAAAACAGGGTACATGTAAAATATCCTTCAAATTACATCGCTTTTCCAAATTAACCAATAGAAATAAAACCCCAAAAATTAGGGTTAGAGTTTCTTCTACACGATCTCCAAAGAGAAATCCAAGTAATTCCAAACTCTGAGTAGATTTTATTCCTGAAGATGTACGCTGATCGTATAGAACAAGATTCCAATTTCTCAATCAGAGATCGCATTACCGGCAACTCCGTCGCCGGTTCTTCCCGCCGTCGTACTGTCACTGGCAAAAGGTTTTGCTACTCTACTCCTTTTTCTTAATTAAATTTGTGCTGCTTTACAGTTTTCATATATTTGTATCAAATTACTGATACGAAGCACGATTTTAAGTCGATTTTTGCGGGTTTTCGTTTACTTAATTATTGGCTACTTGTTGAAATTGCGGCAATTTTTGGTTTTAATTGGAGTACTAAGTATTTCGGCATCTTATTAGTAGCATTTCTACATTAGCACGTCTTTTCGAATGAGACTATAATTTTTTTTGGTTAATCGAAGCGCGCACTTAGTCGCATTACAAGAATGAGACTATAATGTGACGCCTTTCAAAGTAAGCGATGGATTTATTTATTGTTTCGGACAACTCCTTATCGGAAATATTTCAATTTTGCATTTTGTGTATATTGTCTGGAACTTGGATACTGAGGATCGTGTTTACTAAGCTTAGGAAATTTCGATGGATATGACCCTTAGATGCTTCCCTATAAGCTAACAACTCGAGAATTTTCATATAATAGTCAATTCCGACACTTAGAGACGTCACTTGTGTCGGGTTGGGTATACGTAACCTAGCCTGGGCAAGACTGCATAATTCATCATTATCTGTCGTTAGGAACTGTTGAATAATGCTGTACTCGCATTGCTCTATAGGGCTCTTCATATCTGTGTCACAAACAAAGGCTGATTAGTGGTGACCGATAGGAATTGTTAACTATTGCATCATTATAGAGAATCTAATCAGATATTTAGTTTTTAATTTGATTGTTAGGAATTGTTCATCTAAGCCGAGGAGAGTGGGGTTGGTTTCCATTGATACACTTGTATGTTGTGATTAGTTTAAAATCTTTAGATATTTTCACACTTTGGCTAGAATCAAACATTCAGTAGAGTTTGTTGCTACGTGCTACTTGCCGCAGCTCTAGGGCATCTTGGTTTACGCTCTTTAGTAATTGGGCCTCTTTAAATTTTGCAACTGACAATAACCAGACTTCGGTCTTGGAAATTGGATGAAGAACATTGAAACTACGAATTGAGTGATTTGGATTTTTTGGGTGTGTTTTGTGTATTGGAAGACACTGTTTTTCTGGAGAAGCAGGTGTGTGTGTGTGTGTGTCTTACTTGGTTATTGAATTTTCCAATTGAAGAGTTTTGGATTTGGGAGGTGGTGAAGGAAGGAAGTTGATTTGAAAATGTGGCCTTTGGCTCTTTGCTGTAATTTAGTGAACCTGGAACGATTGGAGCTAGTAAAGAGAGGGAAATTGATAGTTTTCTCGCTCCTGTTTTTGCTGAGGCAGCTGTTGTCTCTGTAGGGACCCCAGTAACTCATTTAGAGAGTTATGCAGACTCCTTTCCATCAGTTGCCTGTTTATTTTTAATAATGGTGTCTTCCCTAAAAAAAATGTGAAAAGACATGGTTTTGGCGAAGGGTGTGGTGAGTTGTACGTGTTAGCAATCCCAAAAGATTAGACCATCAAATTTTACAGGGGAGAGGGACTTAATGTTTAGCTTAAATTACCATGCAATCATTTTAGTTGATTGGGTGGGCTGTTGTATATTAGGCTTCTTGCAAGACTGCTCTTTTAGAGCAGACTACTCATTTTAACATTGCTTGCCAATATTTTACTGTATTCTGTATCTAGAAGCTGCTCATTACGTCAGTGATATTGACTTTGGGTTTATTGATACCTCTTTAAAGTCTCACGTGGTGGGCCTGTGGCATCCAACTTTCCTTACCTTCATTCCTTGTTTTGTCCATTTGTTGGTATGGACAAAAGGTGATTAAGACAACATAGGATAATCGATATCGGTCATTTTTCTTTGTTAGCGGTCAGGGTTTGTTTGTTAACTTTCGATATAACTGATGTCATAAATATATGGGCATTTAACCAATCTACAATAGTTTCAACATTTCAATAAATAACTAATATGATTTTTTGCTAGCGCATGTTACCAAGTCAATGGATGTGTAATCGTGTAGTAGTATGTGAGTTAAAACATGGTGTATAATACTTGAAGGACACTGTTTATAGGCGCATGTAATATGATTTCTTCTTAGCACATGTTACCAAATCAATTGATGTATCGTAATATGCGAGTTAAAACATGGTGTAAGATACTTGAAAGACACTGCTTTCTGTCGTAGTTGGTTTTCAATGATGATTAGAAAGAATCTAATATGGCTAATCACAGATGCACTCGGCATCCACCATCAGCACTTGTTGAGATGGTGGTTTGTCTGTCTGTTTCCACAGAAATGGCAATACTCTATACTGTAGGTGTCAAGTGTCAAGTGTCAACTGTGGAATTATATTTAACTAGCAACTTAGTATTTGGAGATGTGATGCTATTTTGATGATTGCTTTTGGCCAGCCAAGCTTTGACTTTTGTGAGGAAAATACACTAGTTCCATATCCACTGTTAATCGCTCCTCTTCTCTGTGAAAGATGTGTACTGATAGCCTTTATCAATAATTGAATCCCGTTGTTACACATCTCTCTTTGCTTTTCTTTTTGCTTTTATTAGATTTTTGAAAAGATGATATGTAGTTATCTTTGTATACGAATCCTCATTGAAATACACCGTTTTTATTCTTCAAGTTTCTGTATCACACATGCATGTACGCTGATTTGTTTGTATGATGGGCGTGCTCTTGTGTGTATTTTTGTTGATGTTCCTTGGTATTGCACAATGATGAACTACTCTGACATCGATTGTATGCATGATTTTAAGGCAGAGACGAGATGACAAATGGGAGCATGATCTGTTTGATGATAATCGACCGCAAATAAGTACGGTCAGCTAAAATAATTATATGTCCTATGTTTTCTGCTATTTTGTTTCATAGACGACATTTGTTTGACTCTATCAATTGGACTTGAAGCACGCAAACTTGGTGGAGGAGATCTTCGGTTGAAGCTTCAAAGGAAGAGCAACCAGCAAACTATACGAGTTGGAGGTGTACGAGATCTGCGTGATTTGTTGTCTGGCTCAATGCATTCACAACAGGTGAAGAAGTATACCCTAAAGCCAAAACATGCTCCCGGGGTTTCTAAACCTGCTAGAAGAAATGTCATCGTTGAAACCCCTGTTGCAGATGTGAAGAAAGTTCCTAACTTAACGTTGAAAAAGAAGACCTTGCAAAAGGTGTGCACCTTCAATATTATGACCATAATTTTTTTTTGAGTTGCAAGTCTGCAACCACCTGGCAGTGTCCTTATTCATTTTCAAGTCTCAATTATACGAAAGCTTTTATGATAATAGTTAGCTGCAAACTTTTTTTTTTTTTTTTGCATTTCGGAGTCGGTAATCTGAAGGTTTCAAATGTTGCTAATTTGACTAGTTCAGTGGAGAATTTCCGTTTTATCTAGCATTGTTATTTCCGGGTCATTCTTTGATTATATTTTTTATTTATCCTACTTTGTTGTTTCTTCCATTGCTGCAGGCTGATGCTACAGTCGATGGGTTTCTTCATTCCTTGGGCCTTGAAAAGTATCAAATACAGTTTCAAGCAGAAGAGGTAAATATTCTGTGCGGGGCAATTAGCACTTTTGTATACAGTTTTTGAAGGTCCGTCTTTTAATAGTTCTCTTTCTTCAGGTTGATATGACAGCCCTTGAACACATGACTGATGACGACCTTAAAGCAATGGGAATCCCAATGGTATGGTGTTCGTTAATTATACGTGTTTGTCATTTTGTGTGGATTATCGAGCTATAATTTGCATTTTGGAAGACATTTACAGCTTTGGGCAAGTAGACGTATTGCATGAAGCCTTTGTGCTGGGTTAGGTTTTGCAGGATGTGGGGAAACAATCCTTTGCTCATATTATTATAAGAGTTTTAGCAACCTTCCTTTACTCTTAGTCATACTACCATCACAATATTTCCGATGATGCAAATTACCAACTTTTTCAGCCTGCTGACGGGCTTGTATCTTCTTCCCTTTTGTCTGTGTATTGTGCCCTTATCTATGTTATTTGGACTTGGTTAAGGTTATCTGAGGTTTAGAAGAGAGAAAAGACGAAGAAAGTTGGAGTAACATGGGTCCTTATTTGAGATTTTATTGTCTAATAGTGCAAAATAGAACTCAAGTGTACTACTGCTTAGGTTTCATTTCTCTACAATAATCTCACTTTGCTGAGCTACTTGACTTTTTTACAAGTCGTTCGTGCTCTTCAAATGTAGCCCACTTTTAGCTTCTTTGATTAGTGAAAAATTTCATGTATTTCAGGGTCCAAGGAAGAAGATAATATTAGCATTGAATTCAAGGGAATGAATTGATAGCATGGAACAGAGCAGATTTGTTCGCAGACTGAACTCAAGAGCCGGTGAGCAGGCGGGAATCATGAACTCAAGAGCCAGTCAGCAGGTAGTAACCATGGATTTGTAGTTGGTAACTTGGGATATGCCTGCAGCTTCTGGTTGATGTACTGATTTAGCGGTTTAGGGTGCAAGTTTTTGACCAACACATTGTAGGACGGATGAATTGAAACTCTTTTAGTTTGTTCAATATTTTTATCAACTATAGTCTTTGCAGCCACGTACTTTGAGCAATATTTAGAAAAGCCAGCCAAAAACAAAACGGTCTGGTTCGTCAGGTATTCATATGAACTTTAATGGCTTAATCTTATTATTAAGCTCCTACTGTATCCAGAAAACTGTCATGGTTCAGTTACCTCTTGATTCTCAGCTGTATTAATTAGTCAATCACAGTCACACCATAGAAATTGTAACAATTGTTGTAGAACTTGTTTTACGAGGTATGGTATCTTTTCAGGGAATTCAGGGTAGTTGTGTAACTTGTTTTACCTGGTGAGCTACAATTCTCTAATAAAAGACTTCTAATACATCTGAATTTTTACATTAAAACTGAAGAACAAAATTCAGATGACAAATTTCAATGACATGTATCTTGAGAGAGATTCTTTCGGTACACCCACGCTATCATACAAACCGTTTGACAACTTCTCCACAAAAAAGTTAAATAGAATCCAAGTATAAAAATAATTCATCTAACAAATAATTCATCTAATTGGGTTGATAATTGGGTTGATAATTGGGTACAAGAACCATAAAATGCCACGAACAGTAATCCTCTACTTTCCACAGTATTCCTCTATCAAATTTGAAATAACACTGTAGTCCAACTCATTCCAAAAATCAATCTCTGCACACGCCGTAATTGCTCAGAAGCAAAAAGCACCGACAAATGATACCAATGTGCTTTCTTGATAACCGTGGGACAATTGCATGCTTCAGAAAGACCCAAAAATGACATTCAGGTGTACCAGTAGTTGCTCCAATTCTTTAAGACTTTCATCGACTTTTAAGGCACCTTTGAGCAAGACAAATTATTCACGATGCAACTTTTTGGCTTTCCATGCCAAATACTTGCGCTTTTCTTGCTTGTACCGCCTCCATTCCCTGACAGTTGCAAGCAGGACATGCAGTGCTACTGGCAAGAAGAATGGCTGTTGTGAGGAGGGCAAGAGAGAAATTAGATACAAATACGAGGATATTAGACAAAATCCATCTTAAATCATCAAAAACATTTCATCTTATTTTTAATCAGCAAACATCGCCATGCAGTGTGGGCAAGTCAGAATCAACAATATTCAAGCATTGGACAATTTTTCATACTAAGTTTCCATATCATGTTCACAATCATCTTTTCTGTTGCTACTTTGTCCAACAATCAATAGCATCTCTAGTACTATAGAAAGGATGCCATAAGCGGTTGTATCTCATATAGCTCACACATTCAAGAAAATGCATAGAAAACTGAAATTCAAAGTTTATTGAACTGGTAAGGCATGCTATCTGGCTAATATGCTAAAATCCCGAAGAAACCTTTTGCCAAACACTAAACACCTAGCATTCTTGCCATAGAACAGGTAGTCTACCACAGATCTGTGTTTGGAATATGAAAAACATCTCTAGGAATATGAAGGAATTTATTACTGTGTGGTACTCTTGTTTCATGTTTACACAGCTTTTTTTAATTCATGAGAATTTGGGAAAGAAAAAGTTAGATGACTTACCGAGTAGACTGCAAAGCAATGTTCGTATGAGTAATAGCTAATAGACATGATAGAAGGATGATAGAAGGCGTCTTCAGCCAAAGATCTTGCTTCCCGTGAGGACACTGATAGTGAACGTGTAATTCGCTGTTAACATGATGTAAAAGAAATGCAAGCCAAATAGGATTCCTGGGTGCACATACCAGCAGAATTCTCGTATACACCATGGGAAGCATTACTTCGAGCCAATTTTGCTGCATTAAGTGAACATTCAACCTGCACAAGATCATATGTAACCTCTTATTAAAGTCCGCTTAAATGATGCGGTCCAATTAGTCTGAGCCTGAATAAATTAATAAGCCATCGTTTGTTATACTTGAGACAGAAGACAGCCAAAAAGACAATTTCTGGTCTCTTGTATGTGTTCAGATACCTCCATGTTACTCCAACACTAAAACTTGCTTTACTATTCTCTTGATTGTGTAAAACAATGGAGACAACAAAATCCACAATAAAGCTATGAAGCGCACCATCATAATTATGCAGCTACATCCTATCAGAAAGCGGAAAATGCTACAACTGAAGCTCCTGCCCGATAAAGTTGACATTAAACCAAGCTCTACTACTACATACTGTATCCAACTATCATTAAAGCTAATATGAAAATCCTTAGTGACAAATATGGCAAAAGACTATTTAATAGACTTGAAACCATGTAATATAGACTAGGCTGCAGTGACCCGTTAAACCAATTGACAAACACAAGAGAGGAAAGACGGACCACTTGACAAACACAAGGGAGGTTCCATCCTAAAACCAATTGCAATAGAAGTAGTAGCCCCCTTGGTTTAAAAAGTGGTACAATCTCTCTTTTCCAAGCAATGTGGGACACTCACATGTGGCTTATATTCCAACACTTTCAAACTCAAGCAAATGTTAATCCATCCTTGGTATCCTTGGTGACGAAGTAAAAGATAAGCAACTGACCTGTTTTCCTATCTCATCAGTTATTATCATCCTTGGAAGTGATTGAACCTATGAGAAGAGTTGACATGAAAAAAGTTTTAAAAAACAATACTGAAATCAGAAAAGTACAGTATTTAGTTTGTTCGGACACTCTTAACATACTAATCTGGAAAGAGATCCAAGCGTGTTTCCGCATGACTGAAGATTGAAACATGTATGTTGTCGCGATAACAAATCCAGTTCCCTGAACACATCGTGTAAAACACAAAGCTATTAAGAAAATGCTCTGTGCAAAGAGTACAGCAAATGCATATGGAGCAACAATGACCATACATCTATAGTGTGTCCGAAAGTCATCCCCGCATTAAGAAAAGAAGCTTAGATGCATTTGAGACTAATGAGATGACTATGGACCCTGAGCTAAAATAGTTATATTCCAATCAGGTATTTTGAAGTATCTCTATGCTGTATATTTTTAATTAATGTTGAAGTTGCATTCTGATTACTGCACAGTTTTTCTTGATTTTTCTGTAAAGCAGTATCTTATCCATTACAAAAAGATCTCTGACATGTCATAACCACAAAGAGGTTGTTTCCAAATTAGCCATAATGCAAATTGCTTGTAGAGCTGCATTTACAGAATCGTACTTCACAATATAAGAACATATACTTAAGTGAACTATCTTGCTTCAGTTCATCTTATTCCAAAGCCGGGGGAAGAGAGAGTCTTGTGTCTCCAAGCTTTTATAATATGGAGTATGATCTTAGAAAAAAAGATAGGAGATATCACTCACCATTCAGTGAAGCCCCTTTCACTAGCAAGGATATAGAATCTACCAGATGAACCAACATAGTGACTCTCAGATGTAAGGCCAAAAAGCTGCCGCAATTGACCCAAGAAAATTTCAGCAATATTCACCAGATCCTACGCATGAATACACACCCATCAGAGGCAGTAGAGTTTCAGGATAAAAGACAACAGATACATGTCTACTACAAAGTACTTAGTAATATACTATCTCTAAAGAAGGGCATATGGACATAGAAAACAGCTGAAGACAATTAAATGATGGACATAGAAAACAGCTGAAGACAATTAAATGAGAACGAGAATAAGGAACGGAGATGAGAACATAAAACATATGGTAAAAAACAAGTATCTAATTACACGTAAAAAGAGGTCAAGTTGTTCAGACCTTAGAGGGGATTGTGTGCCCGGAATGGTGCTCACTTTCAAAATGCCTTGAACAACTAGATGGGTTCCAGACAGTGATACCTCCCCACAGCTTCAGCAGAAGATTATGGTTTAAGAGAATTAACAAAGAAACAGAGAAAATGGAAAATATAAGTGTTAGAGTAATAAGATCACTTACAGGAGATATAAAGCCATTTGTAACAGAGATATCTCCATGTGGTAGCTGAAGTGAAAGAGGACACTCTTTTGCGGAGGGTATATATCTAAAATATTTGGAAAGGGATCAATTGTCATCCCCAACTAAGTTGATGAAAGCTAACTATTTACACAATTTTTCCTAAGACTACTAATTCCGCAAGAGATCTTAGAAAAGATTAAGGTAGATTTTCAAGGTCTTCCACAACAATGAGCATAAAAAAAGAGAAGAAATAGATACTTCATATAACTTTAGAGGTAGGGGGTAAAGAGGCCATTGCCACTATAAGATCGTTATCAGCTAAAAGATGCTTTCAGTCCTAGTTTCTGGACATCAGAATAAGAGAGACTGCAACCACAGGTACTTTACTCCCTTTGTTTCTAGTTTTCTACTATATCTTCCAAATTTCCCCCTTTTTTTAAAAAAAAAAAAATTAAATTATTTTAATATCTTCCCGTAGTCTTTACAGGAAACTACTTTTTAGTCAATTTACCGAACTACCTATCTACTTCATTCTACTAAACAAGTAGGCCTTAGGTCTAGGACTTGAAAATAAAATGAGGTAACATTGTGCGTCCAACGTTCTTTATCGCGTTTCTTAGCCCTTGTCACACTTCTTTTAATTGGAAAGAATTAAAGTGACGGTGGGAGTACATCCTAATAGAAGACGGGCAATTGACGAAGATACATCAGAACAAATGCCAGATGGTGATAACCGTGAAACTATTGCACTATAACAGAGTAATTAAGTTCCGGAAATTTTACACTGCAAAGTGCAATATTTTTGAACGTCCTCCAGCAGCAGTGGAAGTATCCAAATGCCATTCATTTGAATTGACCTATTATATGCAAAAATACAAATCAGCCAACCATTCTCGAGAGGAATTTAAAATAAAAATAGAAAGTTGTGCCTGCATAAATTCTCTGAAATTCAATGTCAATCGAATAAAATCACATAGCACAATCATGACAGAGCCAGTAAAGAACATGACAACATTAGAAAGAGAAATATATTTGCGCGCCCTTCCGCGCCCCCGCTTTCCTTCCATTTCTAATAGAAGGGTAGGGGTGGAGTCGGCTGCGAAGTTAGGAATAGAAAGACAAGACAAAACAAAAAAAACATCTTTACTGGTACTGTAAGTTTAGTTTTAATTTATTTTTGAATTAAGAGGAACCTCAAAGAGGCATCAATCAATCAAAGATGGCAAATGTTGAGTTCTGAGATGTAATGCTATCAATATCCACCACACATAAAATATGAAAAATTAAATCAAAACTATTTAGCAAATTACTTTCTGAAAACAACAGACCTAAAAGACCTGGATCTTTATTATGATGATGTTTACCAAAAGAGGCAAGATATGGAATAAGAAACAAGCTTACAAAGAATGGGAGATCCTTGGTCTCATAAATATAGGTGCCTCTCTGGTCATCCCAAGGAGAAACGAAAGACTTTGGAGTATGATATAAAATCTGCAATTAGAACAGCCCGGTCAGCACCTAATGTCAAAGTTCCATGAAGTTGCCTCTCACCTTCAAGTTGGCATTAAAAAGGCCACCATTAAAGGCAAGTCTTGAAGAAAGAATTGAAACCTGGCTTTCTATGCTTATTTCAGCTATGGGTGCCAAAGCCTCGACAATTGGGGTGAATAAAAGCTCATGTACTTTCTGGAAGTCCCTAGGGAATAATGCATGAGAAATAAATAAATTAGAGAGCATACTAATGGAAAACATTGCTAAAATTTCTACAAAACAGAGAACAACGAAGTATCATATCATCTGCAAATTGAAAACCGAAGTGTCGAAGACAGCATAGATGATAAGATAGATAATCTTCTGGTAGAGTTGCAAATATGTGAAGGGCAATCAAGTGTGAGACTGTGAGGAAACGATGTCAAGCTTAATATCACAATTGCTGGTAAGAAACAATTTGCTGGTGTGGATTTTGTCGTACTTTATAGATAATGCTGTCGAAGAAATGGCAAACTTTTGAGCCAATAGCAGTGACAATTGATAAATTGTTGGGTTTTACTACACCTTGATTGCTGTTAAGCTGTCTCGTTTTAAAGGAAAACAACTGTGGATAGCTAAGAAAGAAGAATATTGTAGTACTGTATCATTGGTTGAATTTCATAGGTAAAAAAGGGACGAGCAGTAACATTAATGAATGATGACAAACAAGAGAAGAAGCTTCATACCAGTCATAAACCCAGTCATGGGGTTCTGCATTTAACAGGCTAAATGATAGCACAACACGGCCATCAGCACCAACAGGCATAAACTCCCCATGGATAGAACCTTCTTCTTTTCGACCATTTATAAACACGTTAACAAACATTTCAGCAACCAGCTTCACTGCTTCAGCTTCTGCAATGTTACCAACAATCCACCCATGTCTATGCTTACCCACAACTGCCCTAACCTCTTCATCTCTCTTAGCCAAAACAACACTATAAACCTTTTCACTGGAACCTAAACATCTTCGACTCTTAAACAAAGCTTTGTCCAACCACTCATCAACAAGACCATCATCTTTCCAATTTTCATCACTAGTAACATCTTTTAGAGCGCCACACTGCCAAGAGCATGTCCTTTCCCAACCCTGGCTCTGTAGACAACCACCATTCCCCAACTCCATAGAAACGGAAACAGAGAAATTTTTACCACAACTTCCACATGCTTGATCACGACCTGCTATACTCCTCATTTGATCAGCAATAGAAGATCCCAAATCTTCAGCATTGTTTAAATCATCAAAACCTAGAAACACTACCTGGAACCGACATGGGAAGAGAGACTGTTCTGATTCAATGACACTCGAAAGAGAATCCATCTCTTTAAATGGAAGCGGCGATCTATAGATTTCCACAGACTTCAATAGAAACGGAAGACCTTCATGAAAAATTCAGAAAACACAAATACTTAAGAATTAAGATAACCAGCAGCAAATAGCGGCACAAACATATGTACTCCCTCAAAGGCTCCAACCACCAATAAACTTCCTACATCCATTTTGGGCTACTATATTAAAACTTCCTACGCCCAATCCTTCCTTTTTCTGTGTATTGTATGTGATCATGGTGATTCATGACCTTTCATGTTTTCTCGACTACATTTCCCTCTACTCCTTAATGCTATTGCGCAAGGAGGAATACAGTAGTCGTAGAGAGTATAAATTAACACGCACATCAACAAGTATAAATTACTGCATTTGTCGACCAAATATCTCATCTGTCTAACACTACAATAGTACAATTACAAGTAAACCAGCTAAATCGCTGCATTTGCAGCAGACAATTTTACATCTAATTAAAACAAATTTAGCGAATCGTAAACTTTCCACCAAATATCTTATCAACCTCATAACTTGATTGATCACATCAACAAAGTGACAAACACATGGAAACAGCGAATCGTAAACTTTCCACCACCTAAATCACTACATTACAATCAAGCTACATGAAAGACAGAATCAATAAATAAATCAATAAATTACTGGAAATGCCAAACAATAATCAAAATCAAGAAATCAAGCTCAAACATGGCAAATTTACAGTGAAAATGAAGCTAATTAATCACAATTAATGACAATGCTAACAAATAATCAAGATTAGAGATTAAAGAAGAGAGAAAAAAACCTAAAATGAGAGAGAAGAAGAGAGTTAGGGTTAGCATGAGGCGCTTAATTCCAGGCTTCGTCTTTCGCATTTTCAACGAATCAAAAGATTTCGATTCCGATTCCGCAACTTCTTCGCCGGAAAAAGTCGCCGGAGATTCCGACGACGGTGTTGCATCATTTGAGTTTTCGGCCATTTTTTTTACAGTTCGGTCAAAATGCGTTTTCTCCCTCCAAAATGCTTCGTATACATTTGTTTTGGTACTCCAGCATTTTTGTAGTGTTAATTAAATAAACGGTTACTTTTTAACCATGAAAAGCCGTCTTAGCTCAGCTGGTAGAGCGCATAGCTTTTAACCATGTGGTCGTGGGTTCGATTCCCACAGACGGTGCCCTAGTTTATTAGTGAATTGGAGATTCTTTGGTCAACTATACCACGTATTTTAAACGGTTTGCTCTTTCACATACGAATATTACTCTTTCACATATGTTATTTACATACAATACAATTTTAACTTTGTCAGTTTTTACGATTAATATATGGGTTTTCTCCCTTTCCTAATCTCCCTGCACTACCTAATAACCAACACTCACCTCCGTTCACCACCTCCGGGGTCAGTCCATATGCCGGCAACCCTCACTTCGGCCGACCTCGGTCACCCTCTCTCTGCGCCTCACTCCCCCAACCACCCCCCCTCCCCCTGAGACCTACTACTTCCTTCCTTCTTTCTTAAAC
>JAYMSF010001004.1:0-13136 GCA_036897335.1 Silene vulgaris | reverse complement strand
TAAAAAAAATTTTGTTTTTTTTTTGGGGTTTTTTTTTTTTTTTTTTTTTTTTTTTTTTCGGGAAAACAATTTTACCGGCCCATCTTAAGAGATGGGAAGTTGTAGTAGTAACTGTCATCTGTTTCATAGCTTTCTTAATATAAACCTTTCAACCTTTAATGTTAGTCTTGGCCAACCATTGCATTGCTTACTGTTAGTCTTCTCGAATAATGTTTTACGGGTTTGATGTTCATGTCGAGCTCAACTGCAATTAGTAAGCTCAGTATTGGACATTACCTTCAAAGAGCTGGATGTGTGTTTCGACTTTCAAGCTCATAAGGCTGTGGATATGTAATCATGTTAAATACGAGCCGATCAGTGGTTAAGGTCATCTTTGGCACTTGAAACTCCACATGATCATATTTTCTTCGGCACTTCCTGAGTCTCTGATTACACGATATGCGAGACTGAACCCAAGTACAGACTACATAACAGGACCGTAAAAGGGCAAAATTTCAAGACCCGCAGCAATGACGTGCTACAAAACATTTGTAGCGTGATTGTCATCCTTGACGAAATGAAGGTGAGGAAGTTGGAGCTGCAATTTAGAAGACTGGAATTAATCTACCGAGACTTGCGTTCACTATGGAAGTAATTTACAATTGTTTTTCTTTACCCGAACCAAAATGAGCCATCCCGATCTGAATGCAGACATACCTTAAATGAGGGTAGTACAATATCGGGAGTACTTAACTTCATGGTTAAGGGATCGGGTGAGCAACCACCACACCAAACCCATTTGGTTAATAAAATTAAACTTTAATATGATGATTGTTACGGTTAGTTAAATCACTGCTTCGTCCTCATTAGTCATTACTAGTTAGGGTTAAATAATACTCCGTAGTAGGAACAATAACCCACTAATCCCACAATAGATTACTCAAGGCAAGGGTGTTCATAAAATGGCCCGAAGCGGATACATTTTGCTGCGGTGTAGCGAAGTTCTTCAGTCTGGTCCGGTCCAACCCGGGGAACATCCTCATATTACCCTTCTTAGACATAACGGCCCAGTCTAAACCCACCCAGAACAACCTAATCGGTCCAGTCTCCGGTTTTGGGCCACAAGATTGTCCGTCTCCCGGTTGAACAGACAATGAACATCCCCTAACCCAAGGAGATAACCTGGTGATAATTAGGACCAATAGCGGATATTTCTCTATACTTGTTTACTTTTGAAGTTTCCATATGATTGATACATCTATTTTAACAGTGACCCAACTAATTAAGGAAAACAACACAGCGCAAAAGAAAAAGGGGGTAGATTATCAGAAATTAACCCAAAAGATAATGCAACTATGCAAGGATGCAAATAACCAATTTTCTCTTACAATTAGGATAATACGGTCATTCTACAACGGGAATGCACTGTAATTCTCTTGAAATTCCCATACCTACAGCCTGAATCCTACTTTCCAACCTCTTACAAGCTTTTAATTACGAGTAGTTGAGTACAACTACCATCATTCTGTCAACCTGAATCCAAATACCTACTTATTCGGAAAAAAAAGACATCCTGTCTCAACTTCCGTGTTTGATAAGTGAGGTTTGAGCCACAAGCTTCCATCAGACGTTCCCAAGTTTCGTGTGGCTGCATGCAGATACAACAAAGGAAACGCAATGGAAAGGCTCGACTCACTCTGGTGAAAAGCATGAGAAAGGCGGATAATAGAATGTCAACAGTAAAAGACCGTTAGAAATGTAGGACATTACTTACAAAAGGTTGTCAGGGGATGAGGGGTTATATACAAGACCGCTACCAGGTTGAGAGACTAAATTAAATAATAATGCCTCTTCACAATTAACATATACATATACTATGTATATATGGCTCAACACCAAAAATAGACTCCAGATATATGTCCAAAACTGGGAGTTATACTACTAATATAGGCAGACCGCCTCAGTGCAAAGCGTTGATCAGTAGTTTCAAGTGACCACAACGAGCATGAGATCAAATAACCTGCAATTAGCAACTTTCATGATTCAGAAAACAATTATTTTTTTTCAGACAGGTCTTTTTACACACGACTAAATGTTGAACGCCTAGAATCATCACGAAACAAGGTTCTACCTACAAAGCGAGCTTTGCAACTAAGGCAAATGGATAATAAAAATTTGCATACAAGTCCAATATTATCATGAAAATTGTCTGACACTAGAGTTAAATAAGATAGTTGTTCTTTAAGGCCGTGTTATATGGGTATATGGGTAAAGCTTTATAGTTAAATGGGTTGGTCTCAAATTATACTAGTGTGCAACCATCACTCACAAGACTCGTTGCATGGATAAATGCTCACCTATCAGGATGTGGCCATGCACTAATGGATTTCAGCATTAGAAGCTGATGAAGGTAGTGATTGTTTCACTTCTTTTGGGTCTAAGCCGCTAGTTGCCAGAGGGTTCTCTTCATTCCTCGTGTTCAAAGCCCTTGGGGTCATCTTCTGTACTTCTTCCTTTGTGTAGATGAAAATTTTACGAGCCATGCAACAGAATTCCCTGTTTCAAGATTATAATCAAATAAGATTAGTCTGGAACTTTGTGAGATAATTTTAATTAGGAGAACCAGAACCTACTGGAGTATTAGCAATTTTGGACATGTAACATTAAGTTCAGATATCTAGAGATACAAACATAAACATATTAGTAACATTTTTAAAAAGGTAGCACGTACTGCCACGGGTCATCGCCAACAAGCATCATATCACCCTCATCGTCTGTGTAGATAACTAGCCAATTCTTCTCTGGTGCCTTGAGTTCACCATTAAAATCAAACAAGCGATCCAACTCCTCAATAAATTGATCATAGTCGCTAAACTTTGAAAGATCCACAGATCTACCGAGGGCAATCCCCTGCTTGTGCACCTGAAATCAAGAAGACCAAAAACGATGAAATAAAACACCAACAATAAAAGCATAACACACAAAGAAATAGCAGTTCTCATCCTTAAAAGTAGTTCATAGTTCATACCTTTGTACAACTCCTAGTAGATCCACACTGAAATTTTGCTTGACCATCTCGTGGACTTGTTATTTTCTTTTCCTGCTCAATGGTAGAAGTCAAGTTATCAGTGTGTTTAGAACCCCTACACTGTTCCAAAATTTGATCAGCTTCAATATTATGTTCATTTTGCAACATTGGAGGCTGTAGGCATGTAGGCTCATCATCATTTTTGGAAAGAGCAGTAGAGCCTTGTGTAGGACTACTAATTAGTTGAATTCCGAACAACTTATAGTTCCCATCATTAGACTTCATAGGTTCCTGGACCATCGGCAAGTGTCGCAATGGAATCTCTGTGGACTGAGATTGATTCTCAAAGCGAGCCGGGCCTGGAGGAGGCATCCGCCAGCTACCATTATGGTAGTCAACTCTATGGCCGTGAAGAACCGGGACTTCACCAAAGCTTCCATACCTCCCATTACTTTGGACCTGATAAGGAAGGTTGCTACTCTGGGGAGGAATCTTCATGCTAGATTCAGACAAATTCAGCGAGAGACCAGTTGACATTAATGACCATGGATTTCCAAGAATTTTGTATCTGCCATCGTGGTCCAATAGATGTCTTTTCATCGGTGAACAAATTGTAGATTGGTAAGGCGAATGGGGACCACAGGGCTGATCGTTATGAGCCCCAAAGCCTGACAGTAAATCTGTGTATGTCGGTCCAGGTCTCATGGATGAGGCCCAATTTTCTGGTACATATTTCCGTGAAGCAGAGACATTATCAGCTTTTTCCTCATCAATAGTATTAGGCCAAACAACTGGCTTCTGAACAACTTCCGCTTCATTGCTGTCTACAAAACTGGGTTTCAAAGTCGTGTATTCTTGACCTTGCAAGACCCTAGACAACCCACTTACAGGTGGAGGGTCTGCAGTCACCTTAGACGAACCTAAAGTCAAATAATAATTAAATCAGCGTACATAAAATAGAAATATTAACAAGCAGGAAAACAACATCAAGAAACCGGAATTCTATCTGTTATCCACAACCTTTCACAAAATTAGCTGGGAATCGTCATTACCTTCTCTTGTCAGAACAGACGAGTCTGGAGATTGAGTGACTACGTTGGGACGAGGCCTTTTGACTCTAGGCAGTGGTAAGGGGTTGATCGTTGGAGGAGTAACAGCAGGTTCAACCTGCCAAGGTGAGACCCTATCTGGACGAGGTATAGAGGAAGTTTCATCCCAACGGACCTACAACGGAAATGAAAATATAAAACAGCATAAAGAAATAAGATATTACAAGGAAAAATTGGAACAGTAGGGCATCATGTCTGTAAGTTCTGAGTTCATTGCCTGAGAAGAATAAACATACTTTTAGGCATCTCCATTTTGATTCCCGCCATCTTTTTGAATCAGCGTCTTCAAGGCCGACAATGGTGCCTGTAAACCTTACGAAAAAATACAGGAAAGAGGAATCTTCACATAAATATTTTGCTATCTTATGCAAATATAAACAGAGCACAACAATTTCAAAGACCATAAGAAGGCCTAATTAACTAAGCAAACGCAAGTTATCCAGTCAGTGATAGAAACTGCAAAGAGGAAGTGTACCTTTGCTCTGGGGCCTCTTCCCCTTCGAATCTCATTTTAAACCTCATACCAATGGAGTACTGATTCTTCACACACTCGGTGTACTGGTCATATGGAACAATGAACTGAGCAGGACTTGTCCTGCAGGTAATCCCAAAGTAACCATGAGCAGAGGGACACTCAAGTATGAATAACTACTGCAACCAATTTCTTAACAAGCGGAAAAATTCAAGCATTTTTTTAGTACGAGTATATTAAACAAAACTAAGTGACCTATGTGTACTATATGCGTACCTAGGCTTGTAATAGATGGTAAACATAGTTTCAGTTGAGATTGCATGCCATGCTGTTGCCAAGACTCCAAGGTGCATGCTATGACTTGATATAACTGAAGAGGGAACAACAATCTGTTGCCTCATGGCACGTCTAACACCAACACGCAGTTCACCATTTTCCCCTCTACATGTACAAATCAAAGTTAGTATAGCTCACATAATCAGTACAGGCTAACAATACAGGCAAGGAAAAAGACAAACCTGAGAAAAATAAAAGCATCCCCAGCAACAAGTCTTTTCGAGCTAACAAACACACTCCAGCCACTCTGAAGCAGATGCCTCCTTGGTTGACCTGCCATGGAGGAATTAAAGTTAGTATTGGCTCTAGTGAAACGATGGCCCGTGCAAGGACAATGATTAACAAGCATACAATTGCAAGACCATCCGAAATTCACTTATTTACATGACATTTATTGAGCAGATAAATGCAAGCTACTTTATAGGGTGGACCACTTTAAAGTATTTGATACTGAAAGAAAAGAGATATAGCCAACTGAATCTGAATTTCCACGAGAACCACATGCTCTTGAAACACAATCATCAACAACACCAGCAATCAAAGAGGCTAAAGATATTTGACCGCTGAGTACAGTGTATCAGTATAGCTTGTGTATGACGGAATTTGTTCAGGACTTTTAAAGGAGCTGATACAATAGAAGTATCACAGCACCTCATGACGTACATACATACAGAACAACCATAGAAGGTTTTAAAACGAAAGAGTAATTTTATAGTTCAGTGTTGAAACTGTGTGCATAAAAAGGTAAATATCAACAGAGCTTTTAACAGAGAAAGGAGTTTCACACCAATGAATAAAGTCACCGCAACATGTCATATTCTGCAAATGCCAACCCTAAAAAAAACCTGTCCGAGTGATAATAGAACAGAGAGATACTCACCCCTAAAAATATGCCTAAAACGCCATTCATTTCCGTGCAAGTCTTTAGCTACTAATTCTTGTGTAGGTGGTTGCCGAGACATGTCCTGCAAAACGCAATAAAAAGGAGATATTACAAAGCCAAACCTAACCAAAATCCCACCAAACCCATCAACATCCTGACACACCACATGAAAACAACCCATTTCCAATTTCCTACTCACCAACGGTGGGAGACATTCATCAGCATGTCGTCTTAAAACCGAGAATCCCCCGTGAGTGCTTGTATCGGAGGCAGTTAACGTCTTACAAAAAGAGTGCACGTGAAACCGTGGCTGAGATAGTGCTGGTGCTTCCTTCTCCACTGAGCTCTCCTCTTTCTACCAAACAAACACAAGACCACAGTTTTTAAGTCCACATGGGTGACATGGGCAATGATTTTCCCTCAAGAAAAAGCCATAAACCCCCATAATAATAATAAATAACAATAATTACACCTACATACTTACTTGTGGTTGCAACATCACTTGTGCATACACCTCATCCGTATCTGGTTCAGCCTATCATTTTCCGACAAATCACGATTAATTACCCAAAACTCATAAACCTCAACTTATTTTTCATCAATACAAATCTACCAATAACCCAAAATCAAAGTCAGTTTATAAATAAACCTTTAATTGTACATCGATCACACGACATAGGATCTTCCATGGGATATCGTATACCGGCATTTGCTGGTCTGCTCCTTGATTAGTCGAAGCTTCTACCTAATCAAATCCAAAATCCCCCAAAAACCAACACAAAAACATCTTAATTACACAAATTAATAAATCACTCAATCAATCAATTAATATCCAATATTGACCAAGTACACACCCGTTGACCAGGAAAATTCCACTCATAAACAAGATCCATGGTACACCAAAATATCTTAATCCATTTATCTCCGTCATTTGTTTACCTTTTATATTATTTGTGCGGAATATTTTAATCAAAGCTAAACAAATGATTCTAGATTATTAGTCCCTCAGTATTTTAATCAAAGGTAAACTAATGATTGGGACGTAGGGAGTATAGGCGTATAGCCCCTCCCTCCATCGCAATCACTTGTTTACCTTTTATATTTTCGTATTTTAATCAAAGATAAACAAATAATCGAGACGGAAAGTGTACCTGTTCAATGTGACCTTGAGGGAAATAATAAACGAGATCACCAAGACGAGGTACTGTCACCAATGGCCCCGCACAAGCATGCCAAAGCTCCCTATACAACGCTGTCTCCGGATCCACTGCTTCATTTTTTTAATATTAAAAAATTACTCGTACATATTTCATCAAAATATACTCCTATAATCGCTTCGTCTCAATCATTTATTTACCGCTCACAATGAATATAAAAGGTAAACAAATGACTGAGGCGGAAAAAGTACTAAAATAATAATGATAAATAAAAAGATGAGTAAGTAAGGTTTACCGGCGGCCGCGGCGGCGGAGTCATTATGAAGAGAAGCTTGGTCCGAGCTAGGTTTAACGGAAACTTCCGACGAACTCATTTTATAAACAAATTGTGATTTAAAACAACAGATCTCTCATTTGCAAACTTGAATTGACGAAAAACCCTAAGAAACCCCAGTTTTTTCAGGGTAATTACTGATTTAATCGAAATAAAATGAAATAATTATATATTTCAGTGAATTAATTGATTAATTAATTGAAAATAAGAGGGATTTAGGTGAGAAAAGTGTGATTTAATTGTTAATTAATTAAATTAAAAAGAGGGGAGAAATTGTGGGAGTTGGTTGGGAGGGGAGTATGAGAAAAGGGGGACGAGCAGTGTATGGGTGAAGGAGTGAAGAAGGGAAGGAAGATGGGAGAGAGAAAGGAAAGAAAAGAAAAAGGGGGACAGAAACATAGGTACGTGAGGTTTGTGAATTAAGAGATGGCAAGGAACTCAGGAGTTGCAATTATTGTGGTGGTAACTGGTATGGTACTTCCCGTCAAACGGGTTATTTGGGTCGGGTTTATCTTCATTTCTTTATTCGGATTGTTTTGATTTGAATAATGGCTTTTCTTTTGGATTTAATTTTAGCTCATTTCAGTTCAATTTGCTCAGTTTAGTTCAATTCAGTTAATCTCTTTACAAATTAATTTTTATTTAGTTCAATTCAGCTCTTTTCAGGTCGAAAAGAACAGGGATTAACTCAGATTATTACTCCAAAGTATATAATAAAAGGAGTCCATTTCCTCTGGCCATTTTCTGTCAACGGCCAAGATCATATTCCGGTGTAATATAGTGGCTCTATATTTATGAATAAAAATAAAATATTAAATGAGGGTAAAGTACATTGCATTATTTTATGCACTGTATTTTATGATTATTAGAGAGGTAATGGTATCCTTATACTCCGTTTTTTCTAAAAGAAATGGAAATAAACCTATATGGCTATCTCTAATGAAAGAGTGTTGATTTTTTGAATAGATATTTTATTTTTCTCTCCGTCATTTTTCCTTCTTTTCTTCTCTCACATCTTCTTTATTATCTCTCTCCCTCCCACTTCGTACTGCAGGACTAACATTATTTATAAGGCACGATAAAAGCAGAAATAATATACTCTAACACTAAAATCATGTTTTGTATATTTGTATGGTTTACCAAGAAGACAAAAGTAAACATCTAAAATGTATTTTGGTATTGTATTGACAAAAGAAAATCAAGCGTATCATATGGTACTACATTGAGATACAACACAAACAAATTCACAAAATGGTACTATATATATAGTACATTTTGAAAGAGGGAAAAAAAATGTAAGGCAACGACCTTCCTTATCCGCCTTCCTCAGTATGATTCTAACTTCATCACTCTCTTAAAATGAAATAAACGGTCAGAAGTAGGCATAAGATTCAAAATCCATATTTTAATTTTATGGTGCGATGTCAATCTGTTTCAATCTTACATGTTGAACCAAACGACCTTGTAGTTTACTAAAGCCAAATGTACATAAAGAGCTTAAACAATTATTTGTATAGGATATAGTCATAAAATAACCTATTGTAAGATAATTTTACTCGTAAATTAAATATCAACTACTTTACAAATTTAAGTAGCTAATCCAATGTAAGTTAAGAAATGTGACATAATCTTATAATTTATGAAAATAACAAAAACAATTCACGACAATCTCGTGAGTAAGAGAAACACAATTACAATAAGTTAAACCTTACACGTTGCTAACAATTATCGAACTTCTAATTTTATGTTAACATCGAGTATTTTTTTTACAACAATGACAAATTTAAACAGGTTTATCAGCATTATAAATAAATATCCTGTTATGAAAAATAAATTTAAAAATACGTAGATGTGTTCATAAACTATTAACACACGTTTGGTTAGTATTAAATTTGTGTTACTATAGAATAGCCCTAGAAGAGATACTTATAAAGGTTGAAGGCTTTGTTTTTTTAGTTGAATTACACGTTTTAACTTCAATCAATTAGATAAAGAGAAAAAAAAGGAGTTAAAAAAATTGCAATTAGTCTACCTAAAGACAAAAATAAACAATTTACAGCTAAAACAGATCAATTATTAAATTATTTTAAATAGAATATTTAATCTAATTTAACTATAAAATGAACATCTCCGTCTCAAACAAGAATTGTCGACGGTTGACGGAATTGTTGAGTCCAATCTCAAGTTGTCTAGGTGATTCCAAGGGGGATTCATGGTGACGTTCAAATACTGTACAAGTCAAGAGAGAAAGAGAGCGCAATATATAAAGGCGGCCCATAAAATAACGGAGGAAGGAAACGGCGTTTAAAAGTTAAAGGGGAGTTGTCGGGCAGGGATTGGGCAAACAGTGTAACGGTGTGTGTCCATAAAACTGTTGCGTTTTACGATGAACTCACCTTTGTCTTCCTATTAACGGGCACAGTTGGGTGGGTGTCAACTTTCATGTGTTGCCCTTATTCACAACTCTTGCTTTTCTTTTTTTAATCATTTTTTTTTTTGAAAGTTAATTAATTAATTTATTACTGCAACTTTTTAGCCACTAATCTCACCTACTTAACTTGAAGGCTGTAACTAGTGAACGACCCGAATAACTTGACTTGCACCTGGTCAGCTGGTCTTCAATATTCGGACTGACTTGGATAGTATGACAAGATTCAAATGTGTATTTTTGTATAATGTCCGTTATGTCTAAAATAACTGGATAATAACTGTATAATGTCCGTTATATCTACATTCTAACATTCTAGGGTGTAAATATGTAATTTTACAGTCACAACAGTGTGTTGGCTCAAGTGGTAAAAACTATCTTACTCCAACTATAAAATTGGGGTTTCGATTTTCACCAACAAAGTTACGAACTTAAGTGAATAAAATAACCTCCACTCAAAACCCTATTGAATTCACATAACACAAATTCTCGTTGAAGACGAGCACTATCCGTCACAAGCTGAAAACGGGTCATGCATCTCTCACAATATACAAGTGTCAATATCGATATGATGCTCCATTTCCCATTTATTTTATTGTGAAAGGAGCATGATCCGTTTTCGGCTTGTGACGGAATCCGTCAAATGCAAGACGCATTGTTCACATAATTATCTTTTCAACTACTTTAAAATTGCCCCCTCATCTCTTTGTTACACATTTTATTTGTCTTGATTTGTCGATGTCTAGTTTCTTGAAAGTTGTGTGGTGTCTAGGTTATTTTGGTAAATAGAGAGAAGTGGTTAAAGCGCTTTGCCTTACTTTAAGCTTAGATTAGTAAAATCATTTTTTCTAGCTTTTCTCGTGAATGTCTCATGGCCTTGTCTACCACTTTTTCACCTTCCCTTGTCTTGCTTTTACTACGCGCCCTACACCACTATCTCAAACTCTACTTATTATTTAACCTATTGTGTAGTCGATCTATACCCAAGCTTGTGAAGAGCATATTCGTGGCAAACTTATAATAGATTAAGTATTACTTATGTGGGTAAGTAAGACGTACAAAAGCAAAGTATCTTGGGAGAAGCAATCTGTTTTGTATCATCTATCCACATAGGGTAGTACTTGACCGTCGCAAGCTTGTGACGGATATGCCTCACAAGGGAGACTTGCGGATGCTTGCATAGTTGCATATGCCAATTTTTGGTTTGGAAGTGGATAGTGTTGAAACTTGAAACGTGTCTCGGGCCAACCTACTATGCCAATTGTCAAGAGAAGAAAATGGCATGGTCCAGGCGCGAGAAGGTTGGCTTCGTGTCCTACCGTGTTTTGCCGGTGAAATGGAAATCACTGCCCAAGCACCGTTCATGGCGTGTTGTGTAATGTTTGGGCTTCACCTTCACCAATCAATTACTCCATTGGCTTATTTTCTTTGTATTTTGATGGTGCCCAAACGTGTCGTGCTTGAGCTAAGCACGATCTTCTTTCTCAAATTCCGGCCCAGGCGCGGCCATACCAATCCCGTATTATGCTAAAATGGGGCATGGCCGGGGGGGTTGTAAAATGGGAGCCACTCTTATCTTTCGACAATGTGACATCCTCTGCATATTAAATACCATAATTGAAATCTTTCTTAAGACGGGTCGAATACTACCACATGGTAGTAATAACTAATAACCATAAAAAATTTCGCATTTATTAGGCAATTTGTCATGTAATTTAATAGAAGTATGTATTTGATCCATCTTAAACTCAAAACGAATAGTATCCGTCTTGAGAATTTGTGTGAATTCACATGTGGTATTTCACGTTAACAAAAATCACACAAGCAATTCATATTGTCAAACATAGTTGGAATTTCAGAAAGCCAATCAAATTCATTGCTTTTCTCTTTAGCATTACCAATAACAAAGCGTTCCAACTCACCAACGAACATAAAGATAATTTAGTTTAATTTAACCATGGTCTAGATTAGATTAAATATATTAAAATTATTATCTTAACACATAATTAAGAGAGATAACTACAAACGCAATATTTGACTCCAAATTTCCATTTAAGACAGCAGTATCCGTTTTAAACTTAAACGAGTAAAGTATATCTTACTTATATATTTTTTTTTTGGGTTTAAATCATTCTATTTAATTTGGATTCGAGTAAAGCTCTCCCTCATGAGATCAGGGCTCGAACCCGAGACCCCTAGTTAAGCTAGAACAACTCATTATCAGTTGATTCAAGTGCTCGTGCATGGATTATATCTTACTTGTATAGATACATACGACAAATATTTTACTTTTGTCTTATTTAACGTATTTGACCGTTAAGACGCTATATATCTGTCTTAAGAGGGACAAATGGTTGGATATACATGACTAAGGTGGAGAAACGTGGGTGGTGGGTCAGAAGAGGCAACTTTCGTCGGTGTTTGATGAACAAGAACAAATATTATACGATGATGATTAAACTAATCAGTTGACACGTGTAATAATTAGATGTTGTTTAATCCGAGGTTAAGGTTTTTGTCTATAAACTTTGGTCATTGTAGTAATTTTACTAATATTTTAATTTGTGTTGTTTACTTTTCAAACCAAATTACATCACTAAGATAATAATTGATTGCCGTGTTGCTGAAGTCATTAATTTGTTGTGTATGTTGAGTGTATTCAAGTTTAACTCAATGTCTTGTAGGCCTTCTACAATGTCAACCAAGTATTTTAAGGGGAAACATATTATAAGATTACAACCGTGGAACGCGGTGACGGATCTTGGTGTAAACGAGAAAGGGGAGATGAATTTTCTAACATGTATCATAAGAGCACAAATTATGAAGATAGTTAGAGAAACATTTACTAGGGGCTATTTTATTATTTTTCTTTTTTATTTTTGTACATAAGAAAGGCGAACCCCGAAAACTAATTAGCTATTACATGGAAAATGGCTACCCCAAATATGTCTTCTCGGAAGATTATTGGATGTAGGCTCGTAGCTCTAAAGAAGGGGAGTCCAACAACGTCGGATCGATCTCATAAGTGACACCTCTATTGGCTAGGCAATTTGCAGCACGATTGGCTTCTGTGTAAGTATGTTCTAGCTTGATTGACGAGTGCCCTTCTCAAATTATATAGATCTTTGCAGCGCTTGACCACGGATTTGAGCCTGTTATTAACTATGCATAGTAAGTCGTTTGTTCATCAATTTCTGATGATATATTTCTTTAATTAGCTTCATGTGCCATTTGAGCACATCAATCAATACTATATATTAATTCCAGAAACCAAGGGACTTCAACGCAATTAAATAAATCTATACAAATTTGATGGGGCATATTCTGCACCGACTGACCGGGTCAACATCTTGACCAGAGTCAATGCTCACTGACCTCACGTCACACAGCATTGGACTACTCAACCCTCT
>JAYMSF010001003.1:0-13136 GCA_036897335.1 Silene vulgaris | reverse complement strand
CTCCTCTTTAGTATGCTGTGCTACAAATTAACTTATGCTTAAAAGTAATGATGACTTTTGTGACCAGGAATCCTAATTTCACAATTAACTCTGTAAATGAGAAAGAAAAGGCAAAATTCTGCATCATTCAGGCAAAGAAGTATCTGCAAATTTGTTGACAATAGTTTTCATATGAAAATCCAGAGATAGTTTAGCCTAAGGTTCAGTATTATAGATCCTTCGCAACAAAAAAGAAGCAGAGTTCAAAAAGTTTCGTCGTTTGAGCTATTTCATCTGAGGCATTTATCACCCTCATGAGCCACACTAATTTCACAAGCCAGATGACATTCTTCGTGAATCTCAACAAATCCTAACCCGCAAAAATTCATAAATATCGACCTACTTCAGAAAAATGTTTTTTTTTCTTCAGCCATATAGTTTGAGAACTGAGAAGATAAAAAAACATGATATGCATAGTCCATAAATGTTCCCCTTACAAATATTATAGACGAAATAAATCCTCTTTCCGAATCTCTGCTAGTTTATTCAAGGTTACAGGTTTACAGCTTTCAAACGTGATGTGCAATATGTATTAATGGATTTATTTTTTTTAAGCTCTGGATTTGTTTAAACGAGCATGTTATCAATGGAAATCATACACAAATTGCACATCTTGTTTCCCGGTATTTACAAGCCAGATATCCAGAGCCGTGAGCAGAAGTAGTAACATACAAGATTCAAAAATATGATTGCCCTCGACTATTAACACAAATCATTATGTATCATATTTTCAAGTGAAGTAATCAATCGCATAAGTAAGACTGTAAGAGAATGGCATTTGGCATACCTTCTTATCAAGGTTTATGGCATTGGTGCAATCTGCCTCAGCTTGGACAAAGCTGGCAATAGAACACACATTTAGCAGACAGCATAGCAAAATCAATATGAATATTTCCTTACAAAAAAAAAAACATTTAAATACGAGATAGACTTATTCACCAGAATGGTATTACATCTCACAACCACCTGGTTCGTAATATTCATGTCAAAATCAATTTTGACATTTCATAAATATTTTTGGATTTCAGGCTTCCGTTTTAAGTTGACCATCTTTAAACTTCCTACTTTCTCTTTTTGTTAATTATTTGTAGCTAGTGTGATTTAAGCGCACATCTTATCCCACTTTTATTATCCCCCACATCTTTTTGTTCCTCCAAGTAGTACTTGCAAACCTAGAAATTGTATAATTGGGCCACGGGCATATGTTGGAATTCACACAAACTTGAGGGCACCGCGTGAAATTTTCAGAAAAAACTATAATAATTTACCTCTTTATCTTGTGGTGACATATAGAACTCTATTTTCAGTAGCTTAGAAGACATAATACAATATCCATAGTCCATACTAGCAGGCACCCAATAAAAAATGGTACCTGCCAAGTTCCAGATATGCGGCTGCCCTATTGCTATAGTAGGTCGCATTATTTCCATTAAGCTTGATAGCTTCAGTGTAAAAACTTATAGCCTTCGGCCATTGCTTATCTTTAAATGCTTGATTGCCCTGTAGAACCAGTCAAAAAGAGGCAAGATTAAAGTACGAAAAGATCCTACAGTGCTTCTCCCGCAAGCTACATCCACTCCCCCAACAACATTCTTTCTCACTGTGAATCTGAAATAACCCATGTACATAGCCATGTGTTTACTGCTACAGGTATTCACTTTAACTTGCAACAAGAGATTGTTTGGTTATAGATTTCAGAAACTGGGTACCTCATGGGAGCACAAGTAGACAATGTACTACGAAGCACGATTGCATGGTTCGGGATCCACTCAGCTGATCCTCAAAACGGATCACCCGTATAGGAATGGAGATTGTTTACAAACTAGTTACCCGAGTTCTTTATATTCGAACTCGTTAGATAGTATTCTACGATTCTACGAACTCCAACCTCCTCCCCCGAACAAACCCACAACAGTGGTATGAACATTCAACTGACCTAATAATGTAATAGATGCACCGACTGTACTCCATCCAATCTCTCCACCTATTTCTATTGAAACTAACATAACTTTTGTTTGAGTCAAAGCATAAAACTCGAGATAAGTTAATAGACAAGTTGATTGACCTTTTCTTTAGCAATGTCGGCAGAAGTTTCCTGACTGATGGCATTAGATGTAGATTTTGACACCGAAACAACATCTCCCTGCTCCTGGAGAGATGAATACATATTTTTCAAAGTGTCCAGCAAAAACCGATCACAACCGGGTCCTGCTATAAGTGATACTGACACGGGGAGATTTTTATGAATTCCAAGTGGTACTGCAACCTGTATCATATAATCAATCAAAACGAAGGAACAATGACTATACAACCCGGAATTATAGAGAAAGAACTGGGAGCTGGCATAATACCAATACCAGAAAATACACATATATGAAAGACAAAAGTTCACCTGACAACATCCTGATAAGCTGGCGATAGATTGCAGACTAAACAAACGGCTAAGATAACTCTCTGAAGCCAGCTCTTTTCCACCAACTTTTGGAGGAGAATCAGCAAATGTAGGGATTACAAGAATTCCATCATCCTGTTCAGAATATTCTTTTAATAATGCACAAACCAACAGCCCATTAACAAAATAGAGTACGATAATTCCCAGCCACGATCATAAATTTCATAGCCATTTGACTTTAAAACTTGCAGGAAATTCTGAGATATTTGCCCGCTAGACTGACTCAACAGAACTGCACTATTAGTCTCGCATCAATTTAATAGGCTAAATTGGTTTACTCAAATTTAACAAACAAGCACAATTCATTACATCTTGTCCTTCAAAATGCACACGCAAAATTAGTTCTGTAAGTTCTGTACTATTAGTATTAGTTCACTACATCTTGTTCTTAAAAACAAGCACATTTCGTTACTTTACTATTAGTTCTGTAATTTGTAACATCATGTTCTTCAAAATGCACACGAAAAATGAAATTCCTAGCATGTCAAACTAGATTTAAAAATCATTTCAAAAGACATGTAACTATGTAAGTGATGAATCCATTACATCTTTAGCTGATTCGGGACTGAACTCAAACAAGAGAATTACTTTTGTGATGGAGGTCGAACAGATATTTATATATACCTTCAAAAGTGTGTTGAGTGCGATCCGCATTTCATTTTTAATATTTTTTAGTTTCTGAATGTCTCCATCCCCATGGCCTTCTTGCAACCCTGCTCTGAATCCCAAATCAGGTTTCACTGATTTCATCCATTCCTCGTGATTTTCCTTGAATTCATGCCTATGAAAACAAAATAATTTACATTAACCTTAATGATTTGGATCATCACTTGGTACCATCCGCCAATGACAGATAATGTTATCAAAAAAGAATAAGACAAAAAAAAAACATGGTAAATAGTCAAACTACAAACTTCATTAATTGCATCAAATACAGTACACCAGATCTAGTATGTCCTGATTACAAAATATGTTCTTGAAGAATAAGCTATATTCCTTGGGGTCAGGAAAGACACAAGGGAGCTTAAGCTTGTAAGTATAACATATACAAACTACTAAAAAGCGTAGGTAGTGGGATGCGACACAGACATCTGCTAACAAAAATAACAATGAATCATGATTCATGAAACCAGCCAAGACTTAAAAGGACCATCAGTTCTCATCATGATCAATCCATAAGAAGTGAGTAGCAATCCAAAAATCATTTTCATATGCATGCATGTATTTTGATTCAGAATGTAGGAAAGCAAGACCAAAAACAATGTGGATCAGGTCTCCTAACCAACAGTGGAAAATAGTCCCATTTTTACTTGCCATAAAGAATTTTGACATTGATGCAGGTAGAGTTTCAAAGGTTGATTCTCTATTAAACCTAGCACCTCAAGACAGATAACTGAAAGATAAAAATAGGATACTTTAGATAAGAAACACCTTGCTCTTTTGTAAATATGTGGGTCATGAAAGCGAACTTTAAGCTTTTTCTCAGTTAATACTTCTTTCAAAAGAGCTGCATAAAATATTAAAATGTCAGAACAAACATATACCTGAAGATGAGTTGCATCACTTGTCCAAGCTGACTTAACGTAGAAGTGTTCATTTCACCGTTCATTTTCTGATTCGACAAACTTGGGACTTTAGCAAGGAGATATGCGCCAAGGTTTTCATGCCTCAAAGCTTGCCCTACAGCAAATTAAACTCATCCATTGGAACTCATAAAGAAAACATGATTACGGGAATACAAGGAACAACCACAAGCAAAAATGTCATCATTAGATCAAGATAAACAGAACTTCAGCTTTTCAATGCTCTAGAAAGAAGGTCTAAGTATATAAAGGGCAACAAGCCTCAAACTCTAGTACGGATTAAGTGTGTCCGTCGTGTTGACCATCTGAAGAAAGCCCGAAAAGTCCTAGCATGGCACCTCAAAGATGAGAAAAGACATAAATTCACAATACAAATTACAAAGTCCCGTTCCAAAATATCTAGTTCTAGCATCCAACAAAATAGGATCCACACAAGTGACATAACAGAAAGTTTGCTGAAGAGTTATCTTTGTGGCAGACCCGGCTCGTATGATATAATTCCAGCTCTCCCCAACAATCAAAATAACAAGCTGCGGTGAGATATAGCTCACTGGCATTGCAAGAAAAGGTGGTTCAAGGGAAAACATTCTTCACGCCCGTAATCATTGGGATTATAGAATATAAATTGCGGGTCAATGTAGGTCAAAGTGTCAAACTTCTGTTACCCATTGATTGGATAGAGGAAAAGGAAGGGGAACAATTTTCTTTGTGTGGTTGGCATTTGAGTTTGTGGGAAATGGAGGGACCAAAAATATGAAAGAACTGAACGAAAAATACCAAGGAACCCTTCCCCCTCTCCTCCCCACAAGAAAAATACATTTCCTCCTTCGCCTCTACTTATTTCCTTTTTTCCTGATGTCCTTGTAAAACACCTCACAGTGACAGTTCCATACAACATTTCATGTTAGACCAACCCAAAATCATTTGTGCGTCCGACTTTGTTATTGTTGTTTGATCCTTGCTTAGAAAATAGATCCCATCTGATTGCCATTCTACTAATAATGATCCAAATATATGTGGACAACAAAAATAGAGAATCCAATGTCACTGAACACGACAGTCATAACTCATAGCTCTAGAAAGACCTGAAGAACATACTTCCATAAAGCTTCTCTGTTGATCTAATGACAGGCTGAGTGAGACGGTGAACAGGATACTTAACCAGCTCAAAGCAATCATCAGCCATAATAATATTCCTAGGGTTACGTTGAGTTGAAAACGGAAGTTGCATCATAATATGCATAGCTCGTCTCAAGACATTAGGATCCTTTGCGAAGCAACCTGTAAAAAAACAAGTGTTATGTAAGCTATCACCAAACTGAATTATCTTTTTTTTCTTTAAACACAGATAGTCATGTCGCACATTGCCGAATAATGGATATGTACAGGCAGCAACAATGAACCGGGAGGGTATTTAAGAAGCGAGTCACTGTCAACAACTACATAAACAGTACTCGTCAATAAACAAGAAATTGTAGTAGGAAATATACAAATCCCATGGCACAAGCTCCCCAACCAGCTTACATGACAGCTCGGCTTAAGGACAATATGCTATCACCAACAGATCCAAAAGAAGACAATAGTCACTAGAAATCTATCTAAGAAACCTAATGAAGGTCTAACACCAAGAAATGAAATCATTTGACTATATATGATTCATCATCTAAAAACGAACAATGAGCAATTACGCTGCATCCATAATGCGTAAATCCAAGAATAAGAGAAGGTAAAATGAAGAAAACGTCCAATTCTAAACACTAAGCATTTCTTATGCGCGTCGTGAAATAGGTTGCACTTGAGAACTGCAGAGGTGCTCTTAATGAAGTTAACGGCAGTAAAGTTTCTATGACCAATTGAAAATAAGGCATGTTTGCAGGTCATTGTGGCATCACAGAGTGAAGCAACTTGACTGAAGGCGCAAAGGTTTTCCCTCAACCAACACTCTGGCGACTCTGCTCAGCTGAGAATTTGAGAGAGAACCACCAGGCTTGTGAAAAAGGTTTCAGGCTAACTGATCTTCGAGCACGTAATGGATTAAAACAAAAAAATAAAAAAAAACCTTTAGGGGTTACAGGACAAAGAGTTAATAGTGTTCCCATTTAACAACTACTGCTAATTGAGTCTTTAACTAGTGTGAAGCTTTAAGAAATTTAGCATCCTGATAACCCTCACCAGTAACAACTAACAAGTCTAGGAACCACTCTCTACAACAACTAAATCTTCAGGATTTCTGACATTTTTATCAACCTTACCAATAGCAGCATATATTAAAATATCATTTTAACAATCAAATGCAAGTGGAAGACCCTCTAGAGTAACATACCGATAGAATCAAGACTTGTTGATAAAGGAACAGCCCCTGAATGAGAAATGGCCCCATGTGATGACTTAAATCCTATAACGCCACAGAAACCAGCCGGCAACCGTACACCTCCAATAGTATCAACACCTGCCAATGACAAAACCATCATCAACAGCTGTGCAATGTATTAACCATCTAGATTTAAAAAAAATATAATAAAAAAAAATTGAAAAAATAGAATAACACATAAAAAGTAACAAGACAACCACCAAAAAAAAAACTTTTTCTGTTGGGAATTCAGAAAACACATTTCCCAACAAGCGTGATTACCCGCTCTGGGACTTCAAGGAATAATGTTCCCAAAGTTCTCTGTTTAGGAGAAGTTACCAACCACAGGTTATCAGTTATCGGTTATCCTGAAGGATAATCTCTCCTACACATGTCTAATGTAGAAAAAAAAAAACATGTATCGTATGCAGTCCCAAGAACCTAACAGAACACGACATTTTCTATAAGTAGAAGATTAGTTTCTTCCTCCACGATGGAATAGAAGGACACCCAACCCGCAAGAGGTTCTAGTAACGTAGTGGAATCCAATGAGAGATCGAACATCCAAACTCAAAAATCATAAATGTACCTGCAGTCTTCGTAGTGCAAGCACAGGTGATAAGAAACTAACATCTCTAGGAAGTAAGAACATTTATAACAGGGGAACTTCTCTTAAGCTCATAAATATTGAAAAGAAGGGGTGAAAGAAAAGAGATAAAAAAAACTGGTGCTGAGACCATTACATAGCTAATTTTTTACCAGAAAATTGAGGTGAAAGAAAATGATATTAACAAAATTTAAATATGCTCAAAGCCTTCTCTGTTGCAATGATGAAACAATTCCAGCTTGTAAAAAACGAGTCTAATGCAACTCACCAATGGAGAAATCAACAAGATTAGCAGCAACTGAAACAGCAGCGCCACTACAGGATCCACCAGGGACTCTATCAGGGGCTCCAGGATTCGTTGGTGTGCCATAGTGTTTATTTTCTCCACTTACACTGTGAATTAGAAGTCCCAAATATGAATATAGTAAAACTAAGCCAATAGGTGATGGGAATTAACCCATACTCCCACAGGATAGCACATGAGGTTGCAAATACAAAAATACGAGAAATTGAACACAATAAAATGGGCTCCAGAGTAACAGCAAATAGTGATAAAGTTTGAGAAGTACTAGGTCTCATGAACCACGACTAACAACATGCTGTTAATCTTATGTTTTAGAAAAATCCCAAAAGTAAAAAAAAAAAAACCACACATGTTATTGTCTCGGGATTGTTCTCTAACTATAAATGCTGAATTACTAAACTAATAGCCAATAGTTTTAAAATCCACGAGACTTTATATGAACTACATTTTGTCAAATTTAGATTTCTAAAAGACCGAACATGTTAAGGCGTCTTTCCCAATTTTAAGCATTACTTTTTCTCGAGCCTTCTCTTTACTTATTTTTCTCATTTTCTCTTCACTCAAAAGGGTTTCTCCACATTTCTATGACCTTCATTTCATTTGAATTTTATTTTCTTGTGGTGACACTTTATTTTGTTGGTTTATGTGCAAGTTTTGACTCTCCTACTTAAATGGTTTTTTTCTTGTATTCCCTTTTTTCATTTTCCTTGTAATAAGTTATGACACCCGTTGTCGATTTCAAACAACAATTTATGTTAGCCAATCCCAATCATTTTGGGAATAAGGCTTTGTAATAGTATTATGACAATCTCAAAAGGCAGTCACACAAATATGCCATAAAATGCTAATAATGTGGAACACACCTGTATGCCATCTCGTCAATAATTGTTTTCCCAACACATGTAGCACCGCCTTCAACAAGTGTTGACACCACGGAAGCAGTCTTAGGAGCACTCTCATGAGTCCGTACCCAGTCTGGATTGCCAAACCCAGTCACAAATCCTTCAATGTCAAATCTGATAAATGCAAATAGAATGAGAGGGGGAGGAGAACAGTGCAAGATATATCCAATGTGCTCATCCAAAGATAACAATAAATACTTGATGACGCGGAAATGAACATATTTACGATAAATAAAGCAGGGTAGACCACTACGACAATTTGAAACAACTATATAGGAAAATTTCCCCATGGAGAAAGAAGAAATAACATTTGTACATCAAGAGACGAAAAGCGCCCTCTAAAGGCCGGCCTTTTGAGAATTATGTAACACGAAGAAATATACAACAATAATAACACTAGAAACATGTATTCAAAAGACAACCATCAAGGAACAGCTGAAGCAGAAACAAATTTCAAGGATTGACCGTGTACAGCAAATATACCATTGATTTAATTGACCTGTCAAGGAAGCTCGGGACCTCAAAGCAATTGTGTTTCGTATCAAAAAGGCGTTTATATTTGACCTAGACTCCCACTGCCAAGTAATGCAACAAAGAAAATTCCACATAAAATCCTCGAAATCCGCTGGAATAGATAGGAGTTATCATTGAGTGACAATAAGCAAAATGAGAGCTTCGTGTTTCCTTTTGACTACTAAGCTTGTTTATGTATATTTTGAGAAGAAAAAATTGAGTTGGGAAGGATTGCATATTTACATTCAGAATTGCAAGGATTCATGCAACGACTTCCAAATACTTCCCAAACCCAATCTTCCACAATTCCTTATGTAACAGACTGTTGTCAAATACAATGTTACTAGCTTAAACCCTGATGCGCATGTTCCTCTTTCACATTGAAAAGGTTAATGGATTTCCTTAATCCAACAGAACAGCAAATGCAAAAGAGCGTGAATATTTGCATTGTAATGCAAGTTAATACACGCCAACATGCATGAGAAGATGCTTTGTCGATTTTTGGCAGAAATTTGGAGTATTCGAAGCACAAATCACCAAATCAAAAGGACATGTAAATTGTTAGGCAATGAAATGTAAAACAGACATTGATAGCTAACATGATCGAAATTCGAGATCCTCCCTACATAGCATTTACCCTAACACAGTGGCATCTTTGTCCCCGAGTAATTAACATTGACATAGCGTGCCTAGGCCCTAGCATTACAAACAGATTGACCAAGTACTCCTCTAGGGCATAAAAATTTGTTACGCAATAGTTTCATCAACAATGATATCTTTGATTGTGCTCGCCTGACAAATTTGCTCTTTTACATTTTGAGCCCTACTGAACTAACAAGTCGTATAACTGTATAAGCATCACTATAAATTGATACACTTAAACATAGTCTCATTCTGGCAAATAAAGTCCTAAATAACATTCAATTTCACTGTCACCCAATACCAGAGCTAAAGGGGCTAGTACGGCAGTTGCCATCCCTAAACAAAGAAAAATATGAACTATTTAATTAATTCAAAAAAAAAATCTAAATTAAACCATATGGCATTACTAATTCACGCCCATAAAATTTCCAAGCCATGTTTTACTCCCCTAACTCCATATCCCGGCTCTACCAATGCTGCCACCATAGTCATCAACTAGCTAAACTATTACAAAATTTTAAACATTTTTCTCCCAGGTACCCCTAAGAAGCTCTTTCTCGATGACCCACTATGAAAACTTGGTCGAGTATTGCATTAAATGACTGCTACTAGCTAGTTGATAAATGGCATCTTTACACCAACAAAACTACCCAAATATGCTCTTTCTAGATGACCCAATATAAAAACTTGGACGAGTATTGCATCGAATTACTGCTACACCCATCAGAGGTCAGTCAGCACCAAAGACTAACGAATTTTTCGACAAATAAACGTAATTAGCATTCATTCAGCTTTAAGTAAGCAAACCAGCCAATCAAACCTAAACAAAAAGCCACTCCAATACCACACCTATGCAAAGAATACCGAGTTTTCGCCTCTATTCGATATGAAAGAAGCGTAATTAGCATTCAATAAGCTACAATTAACAAACAATTCAACCAAATTAAACTAAACAAAACCAAACAAACCAGCCCTAAGCATCAAAATCAAAAAAATGGCAAACAAACAAACAATAAGCAAAAGAAAGCTCTTACAAATCAGAAACAGCGAAAGCGAGAGCGGTAAGCGGATGAGGAGCTTTAGGAGGAGCAGGTTGAGGAGGAGGAAGAAGTTGAAGCTTTTGAATAAAAGCTCCGAAATCAGGTTGAATGATTTTCTTAAGCTTTCTAGTCATAATTAAAATACCTGCTAACCCTAACCCTAGCATCACCCATAGGTTAGCGGATGAGGACGCCATGGATGGATGGATAGAGTTTTTCAAGCTTTTCTGCAGAATTTCTTAGCAATAAGGGTTTTTTGGGGGTTTGAGGAAAACGAAGAGTCCTTATCAACTCCCACACCAATACTACCACACCTAAGCTAAATTGTTGCCAATTGCAATACTATCATTTTTATCATTGGATATGTTCTCGGTTTAAATTTCGTCAGTATTAAAAAAAAAAAATTATCTAAATAATGTAATTGTGTTTATAATCTATCTATATATTGTATTTTTGATTACGATAAAAATTGAAAAAATATGTATATCTAAATTTGTATTATTATTCATGACGAATAATATAGTTTTAGTAGGAGTAGTGTTTTTTAGTCTTATAGGTGGGGATATTAACTAGGGTTAGAAACACGGTCCAAGTTAATTTTGTATTTCGTAAATCTTTGAACTAAAATATGACATTAAATTAATGTGTATTTGTGGTTTATGTGAAATATATCTGCATAAAAGTTATTTTTGCTAAAATGAGGGAACATAATTCATATGAAATCTTCTACCTAATAAAAAAAATTTAGAAGTCTGGTAAGTGAACTATGTTATGTACTCCGTAGTAAAGCAACCGAATAACAGATTTATAAAATTCCTAAAATTTCAACTTTCTTATTTAGCATTTCATGCTACTGGCTGTTGAGACCCCATCTGGTGGTACTAACGAAATTACTAAATTACTTTCAGCATAAGCAAATTATAAATGACATATTTTAGTTAGCCGACTTAATAAAATTTTTGGGAATTAACGTTAATAGATTGTTATTTTTCTTTGTAAAATGGAGTAACTTTCATATTCTAGAATATGTAAACCAATATTTTGGGGCATGGAGCATGCTCTAAAACAACATAATCTCAAATATGTTGTTTAACAAATTAGCATATTAATAATTGGTCAAACGTGCTAAGGTCATTGAATAGGCTAAAAATTTATCAATATGTCGTTTACCAAACCCCTTCTAAACCATTTAGAAAATAGTAAAATAATATCAGTATGTCTTACACAGCTAATTTCAGTAAATACAGTTAACAATAAATGAGTTGTCAAATAAGTTAATAATACATACACCAATTTGAACCTAAAATGAGTAAAATACGACCATAACAATCTCCATCAAGCAAACTTTCTCATGATTAAAAGGTATTTATTCGAACAAATTGTTGTCAATAAACTCAAAACTTTTATGCTGCAAATTACTCGATTACCAGCCACTCAACTAGCCATCACAAATTCTTATTTAAGATAGGTGTATCCCCATCTTAGGTAGTGAACAAAACTTAACGAGACGGACGAGACAAAAAGCATAATACCAATCTCCTATTCCATATTTCCATCGCCTATATAGAATACGAATTAGTATTTAATCCGTTTTAATGTTTTACCCTTAAAACGGAGATGACCCGAGTGGGGCGTGAGACTTTCTTCTTTGAGTTTACAACATCAAGCCCACCAGATTGGAAATCATCACTATCCGCCCAATTTTAATGACAGCCCATGTGTCTTACTCCGTATCTCATAATACGATATCCAATGCAACAACGAAGTGGCCCATCGAACTGTGGCCTTAGCCTTTACTTGATATTAGCTACCATATTCGCATCGTTGTCAAAAAAAAAAAAACTACCATATTCGGCCTTTTCCGAATCCGTCTTCTTGGCCCGACAGGTTAGCCCTCGCGACCGGACATATTTTTGACTCGTTTACTCAGGCAAATTTTAGCAAAAAATAACTACATAAACTTGAACTACACTCAATAAAAAACGGAGATAAAATTATGCAAAAAGGTTTAATAAAATATAGGTAAATTATACACGTATCAATGAGAGCAGATGAGTTAAAGGTCCATCATGGAGTACCAATTTCACTTAAGTTATACAGAGCATCCAGTGCCATCCACTATGTCTAGTTATAATAAGGTGGGGAGGCACGTGCAAGTCCACCATGATTTGCTAATTTTACACTAGTTTTTCCAAACATTGGTACTCACTCTTAGTAAACCATTCAAAATATGGTCCTATAACCTCGTATTATCATAAAGTTTGTTTATATGTGAGCGTTTATAATGTTAAACTAGTTTTGGAGCCCGTGGAAATCACGGGAGCGTTAATAATTTAGTGTTTTAATGGGCTTAAAGATTATGAAAAATATGATTAGTTTCTTAACCAACAAATACT
Source organism: Silene vulgaris (assembly GCA_036897335.1). Lineage (NCBI taxonomy): Eukaryota > Viridiplantae > Streptophyta > Magnoliopsida > Caryophyllales > Caryophyllaceae > Silene > Silene vulgaris. The sequence goes on along the minus strand of JAYMSF010001003.1, from coordinate 308 downwards.
GAAACGTTTGTTTAATTTCTCTTTATTGATTGATTGAATGAATTAGTTTTTTAGACCTCTAATTATAGATAAGATTTTAGAGCCCCGCATGACAATTTCAAAGTGTAAATAGTTGCATATTTAACCAATAAAAAGTTTATCAAGGTGACATTTTAAAATTATTGTGTAGGTGTTTAACAACGGATATACTTCTCGTATATTACAACAATTTTATTTCCCTCAATTTCAATAGATTTTATATTATTTAAATTTCTCTGTTATATTTTAAAAATATGTAGAATACCCTACAACATCAAATAAGTAAAAAA
>JAYMSF010001002.1:0-13140 GCA_036897335.1 Silene vulgaris | reverse complement strand
CTAAGTGAACACCCTGCAAGCCCGGGGACCAGGTAATTCATCAAGGTTGCCCTTGATGGCAGGTGGATACAACAACACTCCTGTGTAGTGAGTCGAACCCGGAACCTCTCAATTCGCTGTCATATTACAACGCTTTGAGGCACTCTCGCGCTCCACTACACTCAAGCCACTTTGGTAGTTTTGTTTAAGTGTAGGCCCACCGCCCATCCATGTCCGGCCCATGCCGGCAAATGATCACGTTTAGGCTTCTTCTAGCTGACAAAAAATCTGTTTGAAGGAACACTTTTGACTCTCCCCTTCTCAGTTCTCAGAATCCGCAAGTGCGTGCAGTTAGCTAACCCAGAAGAAAGAAAAAACGACGACAAGGTTGTGTAGCCGTGTTGGTGTTGTTGCTTAGGGTTTGAGACACATAATGGAAATGGTAGACAAAAACAATGAAGGTGTCGTCATTGATGAATCTCTTATTGATGCTGATTCCGAAGATGCCCATCGTCGTTCCCGCCTTCTCAAAGCTCGTCTCCATCCTCTCAAGGTTTTACCCTTTCCCCTCTTTCATTTTACTTTAACCTATCTCTATTCAACTTGCTAAACGAGTCATTTTGCTTTATTCCATTTTAATTCGCGATATTTGAATGTTTGATTTTCTACTTGTCAATACCAGAAATTGTTATTTCCTGTATCTCAAGGTATTGCGTCGTCATATTGTATATACGAATTAATGGGAGTGGCTTTCTCTTTTGCATACCAGTTTATTATTATCGTTTGAAAGGTTCAACTCCTGAAATTCACTCAACCCTAATGTTATTACTGGACATGACTCCCACATCGGTCGTATGGGAGCCTCAAATTTGTCTGTCATACCCACACTTTCAATATCTTTTACAAATACAAATTTCTTGTGACCTCTGTCATCGGCTTCTCATGTCAATTGCTGTCGCTAACTAAAGTAACAAGTCTCCTAATAATCTTATATATGAATCTCTACTTTAAATCTCTACTAAACTTAGTCTTAGCAATTGCTGGGGGGAATCACCACACTTAACGAATTCTAGTTCGTCTTTGAAAATTATAGTGTGGGAGCATAAATTGTATGTTGATCAACAGAGTGTATATCCTGGGAATGCTCAATTTTTTCAGATTGATGCATTGCCTTGCGCTTCAACTGAATTGATGGTCTCAGTTTGATGCTTTCGTCATTACACTATGCTTTGGGTGAACTATTTCATTCTGGATTTTTAGGCATTTACCTGATATTCGTAATTTGGTATTGCTGCTTTCTTTGAGGCTTCTTTCCTCTTTTAGTTTTGTTGGATTTTCTAATACCTTTTTGTTTGGTCCCTTCACTTTGATGCCGAGAATTTGAAACTAGATTTTCACTTTGGGTTAATCAAAGTAGGCTTATTCAATACATCTTTCTGTTTTCAGTTTTCAGTATTAATCTGATGGAGTTATAGTCAGGATATAGGCATAATCCCGACACAGTTGCTTTTGTGTTATACAGTACTTTACAGTTCCTTCCACATGCCCTCTTTAGTGTTGTGTCGTTATCAAATGTGGAAAGAACAATTCTAAAAGGAGCTTAATACAAGTTAATATTTGGCTGACTTTCTTCCACACCACTAGCCCTCACCGCCAGCACCACCACATCTTCCCCACTTGACTTCTCCTTCACGCCCCCAAACTAGCTACTACTCCTTTCCTTCAACCACACAATGCAACTACCTTTCCCCCTCCTCAACCCTGCCCTCCCACTACCTCTCCCTTGACTCAGATCTAAACTCACCTCATGCCTCCCCAATCAACCGCGATCAACCCATCATCCCACGACCATCTACTCTCCAGTCTCCACCCTGCAACCCTTCCCATATACTCCCACAACTTTCCCCTCTCCCCTTGTCAGATTTGATATTCAACCCTCCCATCAAGACAGTTGTAGCTGCATCGACAGCGGTCACTGCTGGTGTTGACAGTGGTCAATAAAAACTATTGTTCGAGTTTATGTTTGGTTAGGTTAAGAAAGGGATAAATATGTTGATAACCGAAGTTAATTAGGTGTGTTACAAAATTAATACGGATCCAAAAATCATTTTACACTCAAAATTCAAAATATTACCAAATATAGAAACGGCGCAATTTCAGTGAATAGGCGAAAAAACAAATATGGTGTAATTCCACTGAATAGGAGGGAGAACTACATTGGTAAATAGGTGGAAAACTGGAAACCAAATTAGCCACTGCTACAAGTCTTATCCGATGATTTGTCTTCCTTGATTTGTTGAATAAAGAACTAATTAGACCCACTTATGATCAGGAGATATACAAGGTAGTGTCCATTGGGTAAGTTATAATTTATGAAGAGTAGGTCATAATTTATAAAGGAGAAAGGCGAGACGAACAAGGTGGATTTTCCCATGATGTCAGCTAGTTTTTAATCCATGATGAATGAAGTAGGAAGTTTCTGTTCATTTATTTCTTTACGAATAATTGACTGCATTTTTATAATAACGCATTTCATTGGTGTGATTTTGTTTTCAATAGTTTGCGTCAGTAGCATCCTGGTTTCTGTTGTGTTTGATTTAACTCTGTCATGCCATGATCAAGTATTATTAACCTTATTCTCACTTTGCGAGCAGCACAACTTTGTGTTTTGGTATACCCGTCGAACACCTGGTGCACGAGCTCAAACTCCTTACGAAGAGAGCATAAAGAATCTTGTGGATTTTAGCACGGTAAGCCTCTGCTTTAAGTTATTTGTTCTTCTTGTAGGTGGCTCATAAATCACACCTTAGTTGGCATAGGCAGAAGCCTAGAAGCCTTTGGGAGTTATGACACTTGGAGAATATTTTTATCATTATTTTTGTGGAGTCTGTATTTTGATGTTACTTTTTGTATATATACATGTATATAGGTTGAAGGGTTTTGGATATCCTATTGTCATTTAGCTCGTCCTTCTTCTTTGCCAAGCCCAACTGATTTGCATCTTTTCAAGGCAGGAATTCGACCATTGTGGGAGGTATATATTTGATTCAGTTTGGTATATCCTTGATGCAGTTTCTCTTATGTTGTCTTTATATTCAAAATGTTTGCAAGTGTATTTTTCATTTCTTGATTTTGTTCTGTACTTAAATCAGGATTCTGCTAATTGCAATGGTGGCAAGTGGATTATTCGTTTTAAGAAGGCTGTGTCTGGGCGCTTTTGGGAAGACCTGGTTAGTGGTTGAATCATGAAATACATATATTTTCTTTATGTTTTGCTCTTATATATCTTTGTCGTGTATGCTGGTAGATATTAGAAGGGAGGGAAGTAGTGAATAAGAACAAGCAGAGATTCACATTCTAAGTGTTTGACTTCATAATGTCATTAGAAATATTGACTGAGATATGAGATTTACCTGGCATTGGGTAAGAACAGTTGTATAATTGCTGTTCTAGTTGTCTCTCTCCCTTAAATTGTAATTTTTTTTTTGTTTTCTTTTTAACTCGGCCTAATCGCTGAGGTTTAGCAGCTGCTCATCACTGAGCTTGACCTGTTATGGCAAACAGTCTTGTAGGGTAGGGTCGCGTAACAATGAGACTGTCAACAACTCCTGTAATAATCATTGTAAACTATAAGTGCCCTCCATAGACACCATCAATTCCTGTAAAATTTTTGACTACAACTATGAAGTTTAAGGGAGCTAGTTTTGGGTTTATTAGTTTGCAAGACTGAGTAATAAAATGTGTCTCCAGTACTATCACCCGTTGTAGCTATATTGTTGTCCATGAATGTTCCGTAAATCTGCTATCCGTGTCTGCGACTTTTTTGCTCTATTATGTCCTAATTTTTGTTCAATCCATTTCCACCGGAGTAATCGATGTGCTAATTTTCCTTCTCGTTAAAATGGAATAAATTAAAATGGTTCACTATCTTGATTTTTGTAAGATGTGATCTAGCACTCATTTGATACGTTTCTTAATCCAATTTTCATTAGGGGTGATCCGGAAATAGCCTCTTTGTTTTATAACATGGTGTTAGACTCTGTACAACAGACACCATCCTTATCGCATCATTTGCGAAGTTCTTAAGATACTGGGTCAAGATTGTGTGTTCTGCCCGTGTCTTGGTTGGCCATGAAATTCAAATTACTGTCCTAGTTAAAATTCTGAAAACTGTATTCTCTATTTGATTGTGTTCCTTATCCTAGGTTCTAGCCTTGGTAGGTGATCAGCTTGACTATGGAGAGAATATATGCGGCGCAGTACTTAGTATCAGGTTCAGTGAGGATATAATAAGTGTCTGGAACAGGAATGCATCTGACCATCAGGTGCGCAGTGTGAAAAAAAAATGATTTATCGTCATATTTGTGGTTAAAGTACCACATGTTCATCTCAACACTCTCTATTTTGTTCGTCATAGGCGGTAATGGCTTTAAGGGATGCAATCAAACGGCACATGAAGCTTCCTCATAGTTATGTGATGGAGTACAAGCCCCATGACGCTTCTTTACGTGATAACTCATCATACAGGAACACATGGCTTAGGGGTTAACAATTCTCTTAAATGAGATACATCTTTGATGCAAAGAGGTGAACCTAATGTCGACTTTTCCTTTTTGAAGCATATTCGACCAAAGGGGAACTCATTTGACAAAAGTAGAAGAGACTTGTTTGTATGATGTGTTCGCATTTAGAATGATTTGTAATGACTAACTTGTGCCTCAAACATCTCTCTTTTCTACTATTAAAAAAACTGTTTTTGAAGATGTATGTATCTTCACTTCATGGAAGTCGCTTGAGGGTCCTTATATGATGTTCATATTCGAGTTCCAGTGACATTCGAGCTTTGAGTAATATGTAGGATGCTGGTAGATGGATTTGCCCGACACTGGCGAAACATATGCACTGTTGTAAATCGAGCTTTTGGGCTTTGAGCTTATTTCCCGAAAGTTAGTGTGAAAGCACATATATAGGTTTGGAACGGTGTAATTCCAGTTGTCACTCTGTCGAAATTTACACTCAAACTCGATCTAAATCACATGTCTAAACATTCAACACAGAAAATGTAGAAAATGAATTAAAAATCCAAAATAGAAAATGCCACATTTGCAATTAGAAATGAAATAGGAATCGAAAATGTAAAAATGAAAATGTTTAAGACTATAGTCTTTTTTTACATAATAAGTAATTCTCTTGTTACATGTTACCAAGAACAAGTGACGACTTACCGACGGTTGCACGCAAATACAATGCAACTCGTCTATAATCCACATACAGACCTACATGACTCTTAAGACGAACATCCACCCAACTTTTCATCGGTCGGAACTTCCAAAGTCCAAAAACCTCTTTACAAAATTTACATAAATTCTTGGTAAAGTAATTTATTTATAAAACTCATTCATAATAGTAAAGTTGAAAAATGAAACTTTATACATTGTTGATTCTTTTTACATCAAGAATTACAAATTTATACTCCGTAACATTGTTTTACAAATTTATAACATTGTTTTCCCTGCTTTAGCGCTCACGAGGCCTTCGACAGATCCAGCAAAAGCAACAATACTCACAAGCAAACAAATGCCGCTGAAAGCTCGGAGTAAAATTCCTTTAGTTTTCCAAACATCTATGTCTCTTTGAACTAAGTACATTTCTACAGGGAAATATATGAGCAAAGGCCAAAAATTGAGGGCCCCAAGCACTCCCAACACCTGATTGAAGTACGGAAAAAGCAATGCGATCCCTGTTGTTGAAACAACATACATCGTTCTGAAGCACAATCTAAGCAGGTTTACATTCAGAGCAGGCAATAGAGGAAGCTTCACTAAGTGTGTGTCATTCACAAAGCTATTGTTTGACAACTTCATGGCAAGCCATCCTTCTACAGATGCGAATACTGGTTGGCTATAAACCTACAAGAACATAAATACAATAGTAGGTAAAATAATGATCCTACACTCGTTAGAAAGTCGTGTAGAAAAAGTAAGATTTTCAAGTTCTTAGGTGAATCATCAAGTAGAAACATTTAAAATGTCAACTGTTTCTGCTGATTTGTTTGGAACTGCAGCGTCTCTTATTTTTGATTCAAAAATGACAGATGTTTTTTTCTTGGGTCTTTGGGGGAGAGGATGCTACACGAGAAATTTTGAATCCGAAAGGTTTGGAACCCAGGTCATTATATACCATGACAACACGACTCAATTATTTAATACCATGACAACACGACTCAATTATTTATTAACCCTGACTCAATTACTTTTTTTAACTAAGTTGACAACAAAAATGGTATTAGTGACTTAATTACCCTACAATTTTGAACTAAATCCTTCTAATAAAGCAAATGTCGCAAATTCAAATAATTTGTGGGAATTCTCCAGCCCTCCATGAAAAGCCTTTTTACCAGTTTTTGCCTAATATTTATAAATTGTATGGATCTGGTACCTGATATCCTCCGACAAGATGGACCACAATACATGCATTGGCTAGATCGACGAGCCAGGATAGTTCATAATTATCAAATCCCGTCAAGATATTGCCAGGCGCATCATCACCAAAGGCGGCATACCCCAAACATGCACAACAAAAGAAGAAAAAAGTGGCAACCATAACAGAAGTGAACGACGCCCTTTTCATTGTTTTATTTTCAGCAGGGAACTTCAAGGTGTCCTGCAGGCAAATCATCTCACATTTGTTATTATAACATGACAACAGGCGTGTATGGAATCATAACGACAATTTTTCTAAAGCACTTTAGTTTCTTAAATTGACCTGTATATCAAGAACAATGGTAATGAACGGAAAGGAAAATGCGACATCCCCAAGGGCCTGAAAGATTAAGCTCCATTTTTTAAAACTAGACAAAACTGGGACTCCTCCTATGCTACCCTTGATTTCTCCATTTTCTGTAGTTTCCATTACAGAAAATGAATAAGAGCCAAAGTCTCCATGTTCTTTACGAAAGAGCATAATCAACGAAAAACACTAAGCTCCATGAACTTTCACTTAAAATAGTGCGCGTTCAACAGAAAATGACTGCATATAATAACATGTTAGATACCAGATTGTTTGTACATCTTCCTTCTGTAATATAACGTGTTGTTAATGCTATTTTGGACATAACTTCCATTATGGTGATCATATAGAACTCTTTGGCACCAGGGTGAGACCACGTACATTTGATCTCCCTTACCCGCAATAGACAAAGCGCAATGAGAATTTGAGACCCGGAGTAGTGTAATTGACGTTGGAAGACGATGACTAAACATGAATAACGAAAAAGAGTAAATAAGCTCATAAAGGAGAAGCACCTATGACTTTATCAAAAACAAGGCCGGCACCAATTGTTGAGTAAGCAAATGACATGAGCGTAGCTACTACAGAAAGCCATTTCATGTTGTGAAAATCAGGTATTTGAGACGTTATGACTTGAATGCATCCGAACAATATTATGTACATGTCGTCGCCATAGGAGCAAGAAGCTTGGTGCCCTTCTTTGCGGTGACAATTTGATTTTTGTATGGTTCTGATTTGTTGCCAACACGATGTGCATGCAAATCAAAAAGCAATAAATTAGCAAGAATAATTAGAAAATTAGGGCAAACATGGGTGTTTCTTACTTTCATATCTTTAGTTTTAATGTAATGGCCGCCATATAGCGCATGTAGATTTGAAATATACAAACCTATGGTAATATTAAAGTAGATATATATTCGGAAAATGTTAGAGCCAAAATCTCCATGCTATGTTTAAAGTAGATACTATATACTTCGAATAAGAGCCAAAGTCTCCATGTTATGTTACAGTAGATATATGTTATAAAATGTTATGCATAGGTAATATTTTTCTTCTGTAAACATCCAGTACTATAAAAACAATAGACAAAAATAGGAAAAAAAAAGGACTGAAAAAGACAGAAAATTCATATACACCAATAAACAAGAATTCTCGACTACTGTCATCGATCGACTTCTTCACTTTCAGAAAAAAAGATAGGTTGATCTAACTTGAATCCTACTTTATTTTAAATTGAGAAAATGGTGGATGGAGTGTGGAGGGAGACAGTAGGAGGCGGAGAGGAAGATGATGCAGCACACAAGTCTACGTCGATTGCTAAGTTGAGGCTAAGTGGGTCTGAGGAAGCATTGGTTAGGAACAAGATTAGGTGACGAAGGAGATGACTCTTTGGGCTACGGAGGAAGTACACACGAGATGTTGGAGCAAATGCATCCGCTAAAGGCCATGGGCCCTACGCTGTAAATGCATTGTCCTATCATACTTATTCGCATATTGTTGGGCAGCCAATTGTTTGAAACAGTGCTAGGCGTGGTGCAATCCCTATTATTGTCCTATTACTAAAGGGGAGCTGTAAGTATGATGGATTTTTGTCATATTAGTTTATCTGATGTGGTCTACAAGTATTTTCCAAGGTCCTTACAAATCTGAAGGAGTTTCCGAGTAGTATTGTGTCTGAAAGTGATTGTGATTTCAATCCAGCTTGATTACAAATCATATTCTTTGGTTTCAAAATTTCATTATTATAAGAAGAGCACCCAGCATGGAGATGGCCATATGACACTTAAACTAGACATATTGAATATCTTCGTGTGGAGTACAGGTTTGTAGAGTTTGGTCTCAAACACTTGGGGTTTGATATCCGGTGGATTAGTAGGGTCGTGAGTCTAAGTATTGTCTCTTTTTTAGTGTTCGTGGATGGCTCTCCAGTCTCCATAACGGAGTTCTGACCCAGCAATGTTTACAATAGGGGGTTCCATTGTTCGCTTATGTGTTGAGGCTTTGTCAGGCTTGATTAGGAGGGGTTATGTAGATAGCGAGTGTGCATGGGCTTTGGGTGGCCACAAATGCCTTGGTAACGCACTTGCTCTTTGTGGAAAAAGCATTATTTTAGTGAGAGCTGAGGAAAATGGAGTGAAATGATGATGATCATGGAGATCTATGAGAGAGTGTTTCGGTAGTTGGTTAGTTGGGAGATAGCTACGGCGTCGCTTAGCCACACTATAAGGGATAGTTACAGTGAAGAATATGGAGAGTACTTATGGAGGTGTGGTGGCTGAGGAGGGTTAAATATTTAAGTCTCATTTGTTGGCCGATCAACAAGAGGGTAACCTATGATGACTAAAAACGAGATGTGGAAGGGGGCGATTTAGTCTAAGACTAATAGGGAGGTCTTAACCTACGAGGTCACCAAATTTAGCCTACCAATGTGATGAGTGTTTAAAATCTCATCTAGTTTTTTTAATGAAATCCGCAAGGTAGGGTCAAAAGCAAGGAGAAAGCATAAATCCATTGGGTAGCCTGACGAAGTTGTACCAACAGAAGTTGTTTGGAGGGTCTCAACATAACACAATGTTCAGCTGGGCTTTATCGGGGAATCAAGAATGGAGATTTTATACAAGAACTTAGCCGGAAGAGTCATATCAGATAGGTAATTCCAAAATTTGTGTTCGTTGATGGTGGGTTTAGGCGATATTCTGACATACATGGAGGTTATTTGGTAGGTCAAATGGGTGTTGAAGAAGGTATTCCAGTGGAGAATTTGGGATGAGGTCACCATGTCTATTTGGCAGGGTGCTTGGATTCAGGTGACACAAACAGGGAGCTTATCTCAGCGAGGCCTCCAAATTGTAGGAAGTAGAAGGTTGTGGAACTGATCGATGATAGGATGGGAAGGTTCAGGAGTGTTTTATTCCTTTAGATGTGAAGAGGATCCTAGATTCCTAGGTATCCATCTAAGTTCTAGGCGATTATGGACGATCCGCTATTTGATTTACTATCAAAATAGAATTATAGATGACTTTTTTTTTTCCCAGAGGTTGGGGTTTATATTGATGTGTGAACTCCAGAAGTTTTCGGATGAAATATTTTTACTCCCTCTTTGAAAATGGAAAATTATACAGAAATATTTTTTAATCAGTCTTTAGGAGAATTGCAATGAAAAAAAAAATCATCAACTATACATAGTGAGACACGTCTACGGCTGGTGAATAGGTGTCTTGTCCAGTCGGGTGTTGCAAGTTGATTCATACACATTTTGTTTATTTTGTGTTCAAATGAAAAACATAATAGGAACTCATTTCCGTATTTGAAAACTGTAAACTTCATGAAACTGACGCTCCAACAAACGTGGTCTTGAAAGCTTTTAACTATGAAGCATAGGCAATAAATTAATTACCTCGCACTAACCGCCGCTGTTATAGTGTAAGCAACTCCAGTCCCAAACAAGGATTGTTTCACTAGTACTCCACATATGCTTTCACTCCTTGGCCCTGTTCAAAACAAATAAATAGTCATTGAATTTTGGGATTTTCTACGATGCATCCCTGTGTTTTCCACTTTTCCTAAATTCTAACATACCCTCGATTTTTAAGAAACATCTGATACATTCTAAAACTCCAGATTAGTTCTTAAATTACCCTCAGTATCCAAATTCGAGTTTTCTAATGGTTACATATTGTCACAGAAAATCGTACAATGATGAGAAAAAGATTAAATTGACGGCTCTATGTATTTTGGATGAGTAATCAACTAAAACAGCCCAAATATAATATCTAAAATTGTAAACTTTTAGCATTTAGGGTATTTGTAGAACAATTGAGTTTAGGGGTATCTTGTACTCTAACCATTAAATGTTTTAACGGAAAAATGCTTTTATAACAATACATACACGTTCTGATACAACAAAGACAACATCGGAGTCTTGTTCACAAAATGATTTGGGCCAACTAACATGAATCATCCGTTGAAACCGTCGGTAATCAATTGCACACCAAAAAAGTATAAATGTCCATATATTCGTTAATATTGTTTGACTTGGTAGTTTTGCAAATATTGTTCCATTTCTAATGAGCCACAGACTGGTTCCATTGAGAGACAAGAGGCTAAGCTTGTTATACAAGCATGTAGGCAAAAATATGGGGTGTAATAGGACAAAAAGTGACAAACCTTCTCCCGTGTGGGAAAGATACTAACAATAAGAGCATTGCTGCCTTGCTGGTATCCACGGAAATTTCAAAAATTCAAAAACATGAATTTATGAGTTTGCCAAAAGGGTATATGCTGGTCCAGGCTGGAGGGTTTATTGCTTCCAAAGTTCCATCGGTTATGACATGACAACAGTTCTTAAAATTAGTAAATCTTTGTACGGCCTTAAGAAGGCCCCCAAACAGTGGATGTTGATACTGTCAATCGCATATAGATCACTCCATTTTCATCAGACAAACTTTCAGATCACACCATTGCGGTTCTTATATATGATAACAGCATGTTGATTCTTGGAGATAGAGTCAGAGAAGTGGAAGAACTCAAAGTGCATCTTATCACACAAATTCAAATGAACGATATAAGGTCTACAAGGTACTTCATTGGTTTGATAGTGAAATGATTTACCCAAGGGATATTCATGTCACGAAGAGAACACACCTTGGACTTGCTCAAAGAGTTCAAGATTGGCAATGGAAAGCCACTACTAATACCTCTTACGCGCACTAGCTTACTACTTCTAGATTATGATGCTTAGAGAAGTCTCGTGGCGTAAGTTTTTTTGACCGTTTCACGGTGAACTTATCTTATTTTCTGTTACTCTTAAAGTCAGTTTGTTACTCTTCTACCAAGCAGGCAACAGAGAGGGTTCCAAGATACCTTGAGTCAACCCTAGATCAAGAAGGGTTTTGTTCGTGAATGTGCGATTCCAATTGGCCTCCTACAAATACTCAGGAGTCAGGAGTCCACTACTTACTTAGTTGCTTCTACATGGCTCAATGCCCTTCCCGCAGAGGCAAAGTATAGGGCCATGACCTTGACTAATTGTGAAGTCACATGGCTCAATGCCCTTCTTAAGGACATGGGACCTGACTCACCTGAAAGCTTCGGCACTACAACTCGTCGACTCTTATGTGTGATAATCAAGCCGTGATGTTGCAATTGCAACCAACTTAGTTATCAGGTTGTCATTTCATCTGTGAGAAGATCCAAAAAGGTGTTATTCTACTTATTCAAACGACCTTTGTTAGTACACTTGATCTTAACATTTTCGGTTGATGTCCAAGAATGGAGTTTCATCTAACTCCCGCCCATGTTGATGGGGAGTGCTGAAAGTGGTCATTTTAGTTCCGATGATTTATGTGACGAGTTAAAAGTAGTACCCTAGTGTCCCATCTATAAATAGCCTATAGATCTGAACTGCTCTTACCCTCTCTGGTCTGTCAAGTGCGAAGTACTAAGATATTTGTCTTCAATCATAAGATTGCTTCAGCTAGCAATCTAAGTCATCAAGACCATTTTCTTAAAGTATATAGATCGAAAGTCCTAATGTATAGAGTAAAACAGAAAGCTTAGCCACGGCCTTCAATTAATCTGATTACACATACGGACATACCAAACATAAATCCTAAAATTAGTTAATTTTTACTCTTATTTTTGCACCCTTACAGCCGAAATTCCAGATCACCTTACCCCCACCATGAACCACAAATTACACACTCATTAAAATCCCTAACCCTTTAGCATGTTGGGAGAATTATGGTCAGGTCAATGTGGAAACGAGTCGAGTACAGTGATTACAGAAGGGAAATTGGCCCATTTTAAGGGAAAAGGGTGAGCACAGTACATTGCTAGTGGTGGTTGGTGATACAATAGGGTAAATCTCAAATTTCAGGCCGTAAAATTGGGATTATTTAGGAAAGGCCGCAACCTGTTGTTAATAAAAGAACATTAACAGGAAACAGTTGAGATTATCGAGAGCAACATTTCTAAAGATGGACAACCAGTACAGCAGCTTAATAAAAGTTGAGAGTAAAAAATGAAGATACCTAGATAGTGTCTGACAGCTTTTAAGTAGGAAGGGTTGACAGTCCGGCCAGTCTCAGGATCAGGAGTACGGTAGCAGTCGCATAATAGGAAGGTGGCGAAGAGGGTTACTGCCGCAAAGAAAAATATGGCAAGAGGACCAACCACCCAACCTAGTTGAGCTATGCTCCATGCTAGTGAAAGCACCCCTGCTCCTATCAATCCCGTTATTATGTGTGCTATCGCTGTCCATATTGTCCCTGATCGTAGAAATAGATATTCATATTGGTTACCAGTGACCACAACAGGGGCGGATTTGGGGGAGGGAAAGTGAGGGCAAGTGCCCTCACATGACAAAAAAAT
>JAYMSF010001001.1:0-13140 GCA_036897335.1 Silene vulgaris | reverse complement strand
ATTAGCTTTGTATTAGCAAGTATATATGTACATCTCTTCTATTGTAATGCTCACGGAATACATTACTTTCACTAAGTAAGGGAGGTATGGTGTCATCATGTTCCTGTACCTGTCGTGAACAGTGGCAAGGGAAGGTCACTCTTGTTTTCATCACTTATAAAAGAGTGGTGGCAGGGTGGCAAAATATACAAGCTTTGTGGGTGATTTGGAGGTTCTGTTGGTAGGTTGTTTTGAACTCTCATCCAGATTCCTCCTTCTTGGGGTTGCTTTATTTTTTGAGTTTTTGCTGATTTGTTACCTATTGGTTGCAGGGAACCAACTTAGCTGCGGAAAAGTGCAGGAAAGCTGGTTTGCAGGTAAAGGAAAATGAGAGAGTGTTCTGTTGTGTTTATGCGTGGAGAGGTGTTGGTTCTAATTGATTGTTCTGTGCTTTTATTGTTTAATTATTAATGCTTGCTCTTGGATCGTCAGTCTCTAGCGCAATATAGCATACTTTCAACTTCATTCTGTTTTAATCCTGCATTTGTTTTTGGGGTGGTTTAGCTGGGAATGTTATAGTTTATTTTCTGCAAATTGACTTTGATATTTCATAAGCTTGGGTTCCTGGTTTAGAGCTTCGGCATATACCTAACAATTTATGTTTTGTTAAATGTGCGATGCTAGGTTTACCAATTTACAGATCAGTGGATGTTATATGGGTCTTGGCTATTATTAGATCACTGTTTTGAGGATGGACTATGTCATTTATTTTGTTGTAGTTTGCTTAACAAATTTGTCGTTAGGCTCATACTTTTGATTCTAACCTGCTGATTTTTTTGTTCAGATTTGTATATCTAAATTGCACTTCTTTTGTTTACATTTGTACTGATAAATTCATCTGGTATGCTATGCTGAGTGAGAGATTTCATTTGATATCTACTTTGTATAGCGAATTCTTGAAGCTGATTACCTGCAATTGGTCTCTGAAATTTTAAAAACTTGGGTTTTGAGTTTAGAACATCAGGATATGGCCAACAATTTATACTTTATTAATATGTGAGGCTTATTTTACCAATTAACAAATCAATGAATGCGGCCAGTCAAAGAATGTTGTTTGCCTATTCTACTTACAAATGCAATTTATAGCAGTGTTGGTGGACAGGATACAACAGCTTATTGTTTGGTATTGTTGTTTAGTGCTTGGTTAGTAATAGTCTGGTTTAGATTGGCTGGTTTGAAACATTTTGGCTGTGCATGTTTCTGGCTTTATTTATTGGCGAATATCCAGGCATTTGTGGGTTTTGGTCTTTTGGATGTGGGGATTTTGATTTTAGGCTTTGCTGAGATTTAGTTGCGGATTTGTAGACATATGTAAGACTGCAGGTTTGTTTGACAAATATTTTGATGGCGGAGATTGTTTAGGCGTAGATGTTTTCTTTTCACAGTTTAGGGCAGCTTAGGTTAGGTGTGGCGCGCAGCATTTTTTTCTGGTTGAGAATGTTTGTGGGTGGTTTAGTGTTAGGGTGGTGATCCTGTTAGGTGCGCGGTCGTTTTGTGCCCAGCATGCAGATGGGCGTGTCAGCCAAAATAGATTTATTAGCAATTTCCATAGCAACTTGAGGCGAGTTGTTGCAGGCAACGCGCAATTGGCTGTGTCGTGTCTTCAGCGCATTAAATGAGGCTTCTTCAGGTGGTTCTTTATTAGAGGGTTGTGTTAGTGTTTTTCTGTATGGCGAGAAAAAGGCTTCTTAATTCCCGTCTGTGGCTATCAGTAACAATAGATATGTAGGCCACCAATTAGATTGATAAATTTCGCTAACGTATACCCCTTTGCCTGCTTTTAAGAAGGGGTTTCTGAAATTCCTTTACAGGTTGTTTTCAAATGGCTGCGGATAAGAAGGAATTCAGGGTTTCTTTCAGGCAACTACTGTATGAGATTATGAAAGCGCTGGGTTGGCCACTGCCGGTTTATAGCCATGCAGACTTGACCCTCAATCAGGCAAACCTGGTTCTGCAGAAAGGACCTGGGCCTGAAGCTTTTTTTTTCAGAGGTGAAAAGAAGGAGTTTATGTACGAATCTGAGGAACATGCTGCTGAACAAGCTGTGGACTACCTTGTGCAGAAAAAGCGCGTTATCGTGGATGATTTTAACCTGGTCCGCCGAAACCAGTATAAAGCTGTATGCAGCTTCTTTCAGCAGAAGCGGAATGCGCTGAAGTGTGCTGAGTGGGAACCATCTAACGGACAGGTTATGTGCCGCCGTAGGAAACAGGTTGTGGTACCTGGTTATCTGCCTGTGATGGTCGCTGCTAACTTGTGGGACATCTGGCTTCAGGTGGTTGTTGCATATAATGTGATTGTCGATGAAATGGACTTCATTACGCAGGCAGACGGGCGGTATGTTTGTTGTTTCACTGTGGTCTGGGAAAACCAACCTTCTAGGGAGAGGTACTTCATTAGCGATAGCAAGGAAACTGTCGAGGCGGCAAGGCAAAGTTTAGCCAAGAAAGTCATTGCTTACTTTCAAACCCTTTATGGTTTTACAGTCAAAGACGCAAACTTCAACAGAATGCTATATTCCCAGATTCAGTGTGGGTTTCAGCGAGGGCGATACAGATCTGTTAAGGCCAAACAGGTTTGCGTGCCTTCTGACTTGGAGGCTATCCCCCTCTTTATTGCAGAGGGGGGAGGCACACCTGAAGGAGCTCGCTATGGAATACGTGCTGGTGTAACATTACCACCAGCCCCTAAAAAAAGAAGGGTTGTTTGTGAGGACATTGTTTCAGGTATTGGCTTGAATGATAAAGCCAACCTTCACACCAATGTTGACGCTGTTCTGTTTGATGGAATGTCGGGAGGCAGCAAGCCTGGCAACAACCCTTAGAAAATGGCCTATTCTGGTGTTGGTCTTTGTAGGCGGGTGGTGGTGGCTGTAGTACTTTTTGTGGCCACCATGTTTAAATAATTAGTGTCCTATCATGTGCTTAGCACGCATTTTGAGCTAACCAGTTTGTATCTTCTACTCAGTTGGCATGTTATGAGTGCCACTCTTTTGTACTGGTAGATGGGAATGTATGGATCTATGCCTGCTATTTGGCAATGGGATGTTGTTCAATTTTCGGTATTGTGTTGTGCACTGAATGCCTTTGTAGTCAATTAGTTATATATATGTATTGTGATTTGTTGCTGCTTAATTAATTTGTCTTAAAATATAATACTGGTTTGTTATTTGCTCTGTTTCAATTTGAATGGTGGAACCACCACGACTGTTAAGTAGAGCACAAATAAGCAATTAACATAACTGTTGGTAGAGAGCTTACAGTTAGACAGTCTTGTAGCGCGTAAATATGTATTAGGCGAAAATGACGCCTTATGCATACAAATAGGCTACAGGTGATCAGGCATTGTTCCAATTCATTGAGTCCCGTTTTGATAATTAAACTTTTCTCATTTGACAGTTGCTGTGTCCACATCCTTCGCTGAGGGTGAGTGACCATTTTGCATTTTCGTGCAGGTGTGGAAGTCTTGCAGAGGTACAATCAGCTCAGGCCATAATGGAGGGTACTGCGGATAAAGGTAAGTTTTAGGTCTACAACACAGAATATTAGGAAAGGGGCATGTGCCTCCTAACACTAATGAGCACAATTAAGAGATGCTGATGCTGCTTCACTGTTTAAATAAGTACTGTGAGTGATAGAGAGTTGTAATTTTTTACTGCGCGTTGCTAACTTGAACAGAAGTGCTTGCAATGTTATCGGAACATGACGAACTGAAATGACAAATCAGAACATCCAAATCAGCTTAAGGTGCATGTTATCCGAAAAATGCTAGATATGGTTTTCAGTTAAAAGGTTATCAGGATAATGCTTGCAAAACATTTCAGGGGACAGGGCACCTGATCCGCTTGAAAAGACATTAAAAAGGAGGCGTTCAACTGGAAAGCGCAACAGAAATCCTGGTCAAACCAGCGTTGCAGGATCACAGGCTCAGGGTTCACAAAACGCGGAATTTCAACAATCAGAAATTGCTGCAACGAGTACCACGAGACAAACACGTCGTAAAAAGGGTATGGATCACATAGAAACCATTTCTTTTTAAAAACTAGGAAAAACAGGAAATGTGAAAGGGTTTGATATAACCCACATAATTAAACAATGCAGCAGGTTCTGTTGCAGATGGGCAAGAGCGACCTACGAGACAACCATATAAATCTAAGAGGATTAATACAACAGAACAGCAGCCAACCGAGGAAGCAAGTAGGGGGAAAAAAAGAACCCGCGCTGCTAAAAAAAGTAACTCAAGCAAAGTCTTTGCTATTCAAAATTCAAATTATTTAATTAATAACCTGACAATAAAATTATCTAAGGGATGCTTTACTGATGTGTTGAACAGAGGTACCAGCTGCAGTCGGTGGAAAGCCTGTGCCATTAGCAGCTTCAAAGTTAAAGGACCCAACCTACTGCACTGATTGTGGAGCAAAGAAATTTGAGTATGAACCAAAGGGATTCTGTTGCTGCAGCGGCGATATTAAATTGGCTTTTAATGACTATCCAGAGGAACTTGTGCAGCTGTATACTGCAAGGGATGCAGATTCACTGCATTTCCAAATGTATGCTAGATTGTACAATAACATGTTCGCTTTCAGTTCTTTGGGAGGCACGTTTGAAAGAGAAACTCATAAGGGAATCTATGTTTTCAAGGCACAAGGACAGGTTTATCATTACTTGCCGGATCTAATACCTATGGATAGTATTCCAAGGTATTTACAACTGTACTTCTATGATGGTCAGCACGAGAAGGAGAACCGATTAGGATTGTTTCCTAATTTGAATGAACAGATTGTGACTCTTCTCATGGGTTTAATGGATGATAATCCGTATGGGAAGTTTTTTAGGTCATTGAAAGAGATAGAAGTAACTGAGAATACAAGGATTGTTTTGAGCACTGATCCGAGCAATGACCAGCGCGTATATAATGCGCCAACATCTGATGAGGTTGCTGTAGTCTGGCCAGATGCAACAGCTATGCTAGGAAATGAAGGACCTCATATAATTGCATATGGGAGAGGCGCGCACAACCATAGAATCAGACATTTCTATGGCTGCTATGATCCTCTGCAGTACCCGCTCCTATTGCCAAAGGGGGACAGCGGGTGGCATCAAGGATTGAAGAAGGTATCCAGCCCAACCTTCAACAGCGGGGCAAATTCATCATTTCCAATGTCAGCATTTACAGATGGAAGAGCAGAGTCCCTTGTAGCAGCAGAGGTGGCAAGTAAGTACCTCTTCTCTGATCCTTAATTGTTCAAAAGTTCATTAATTGGTGAGTATTTTAGTGCAATATAGTTGTGCTGTTTAAGCTCTTCTGTATGCTAAAAACTGTAAACATTTGGTAGATGCTGCAAGAAGACATACAAGGGCAGATAAGCGCATTTCTTGCAGAGAGTATTACGCGTACAAATTTCAGATACGGCCTGGTAATCTTCTGCTTAGAGGGGGAAGACTATTTCAGCAGTTCATTGTAGACATGTACGTGAAAATTGAGAATACCCGCTTAGACTTCTTACGTTTGAATCAAGATGCTATTCGTGCAGACCTCTACCAAGGAATTATAGATACATTGGAGCTTGGAGAAAACAATGCATGTAATGTTGGTAAAAAGGATTGTACTACCACCTTCCTTCCTAGGCGGTCCGAGGGATATGAGGCGGCGTTATTTAAATGCAATGGCGCTTGTACAGAAATATGGTAAACCTGATTTATTCATAACCATAACCTGCAATCCAAACTGGCCTGAAATCAAATCAGAACTGTCTCCTGGCGAACAATCACACAATAGACCAGAGCTGGTTGCCCGAGTATTCTATGCTAAGCTTACAATGCTTAGGAAGCAGATCCGGGAGAAACAGATCTTTGGTGAAGTTGCTGCAATGATTAATGTCGTGGAATTCCAAAAGCGTGGTTTACCCCATGCACATTTCTTAATCATCCTCAAACCTGGGTACAAAATTACAGCTCCAGAAAAGTTTGATAAATATGTCTGCGCAGAAATACCTTCAACTGATAACCCACACCTAAGAGCAGCTGTACTAAGACACATGATGCATGGGCCATGTGGTGATGATTTCCCAAAGAATGTGTGTATGAAAGTTAAGGATAGAAAGCGAGCCTGTGAGAAAAATTACCCAAAAAACTTTAGAGACTTTACCACAAATGGGAAAGACTCATATCCATTGTATAGACGCAGGGATACCGGTAAAACAGTTTTAGTTAGGAAAGCTAATATGGATAACAGATCCGTCGTTCCTTACAACCCTTATTTGCTAGCCATGTTTGACTGCTACTTAAATGTCGAGGTGTGCTCTACTATTAATGCAGTCAAATATTTATATAAATATGTGTACAAAGGCCATGATCGGATCTTGTTCAATGTTGCAAATGGCACTGCGTCTATGTTAGTGGATGAAATTGAGAAGTACCAGTCTGGCAGGTGGGTTTCACCTCCAGAGGCAGCATGGAGGATTTTTGGATTCAACCTGTTTGATACATACCCGCCAGTGCAACCTTTACCTGTGCACACACCGAATGGCCAGACAGTTAGATTCTCAGAAAATGAGGAACTAGAAACTGTAATTGCTGACGTGGCAAGAGCTAAAACCATGCTCACAGAGTTTTTTAGGGCAAATGCAGGCTTAGAAAAAGGGAAAAGGTATTTGTATAGTGAGTTCCCACAGCATTTTGTGTGGAATGAGAAACATAAATTTTGGAAGCCAAGAGACCGTGGGGTGGTCATTGGAAGGGTTGCACACGCTTCTCCTGGGGAAGGGGAACGTTATTATTTGAGATTGCTTTTGGCACATGTTAGAGGGCCTGAGTCTTTTGAAGATCTCAAAACAGTTGATGGTGTTTGCTGTGTGTCATTTCAAGAGGCTGCGTTAAAAAGGGGGGTGCTTGAGCGAGATAATGCAGTAGATATGTGTATGGACGAGGCTGTGCAGGTTGAAATGCCAAATGCGCTAAGGAGGTTGTTTGCGACCATACTTATTTTTAGTTGCCCAAACAATCCTGCTGATTTTTGGGAAAAATATTACACACCGCTCTCAGAGGATTTCAGGAGGCAATTCCCGGCAGAGCCTGCAAGAATATTGCACCTAACAGCAGGTAAAGTTGAGCAATTTTTGGAGGGCATGGGTAAGACATTTTCACAATTTGGGTTGGACCACTTACACTTTGAGCAAGAAAGGATCTTGCAAAGTACAAGGGATATCAGTGATGCTTTGAATACTCCAATACCCCTGATACAGTTGGCTTCACGGAAGGAGCTAAATGTTGAGCAGCGCACTGCGTATAAGGCTATCATACACCATGTGAATTCTGGGAAAGCAGGTGCTTTTTTCATTGATGGTCCGGGTGGTACCGGTAAAACTTTTTTATATGGGGCATTATATGCAAAGGTCCGTTCGATGGGTAAAATATGTTTACCGACGGCTACCTCAGGAATAGCTGCGTCAAATTTACCTACTGGCAGGACAACCCATTCCAGATTTAAATTACCTCTTGATACTGATGAATGCTTAACTTGCAATGTGCCTAAACAAGGCGGACTAGCATGCTTAATAAGAGAAGCATCCCTGATTATTTGGGATGAAGCTTCAATGGCCAAAAGAGAAAATATTGAGGCTGTCAATATGTTATTCCAAGATGTATGTAATAGCTCAGAACTTTTTGGGGGAAAAGTCATTGTCTTTGGTGGCGACTTCCGCCAAGTGCTTCCTGTCCTCCCACGCCGCACACAACAAGAGGCAGTTGAGGCAAGCATTGTAAGCTCTCCAATTTGGCCGCACCTAACCAAATTTAGCTTGACTGAAAATATAAGAGCAAGAGCTGACCCAGAATTTTCAGAGTTTCTGCTGGCATTGGGTAACGGAGATCTACAGACGATGGAAAGCAGCTTGGTGGCACTGCCTCACCAGTTGATTTTAGAACCAAACGGAGATGAGCAGCCAGAGCAAACCCTAATTGATGCCGTGTTTCCTGAGATTAGCCATGAAAAATTCAGCCCAGAAATTTTCAATGAAAGGGCCATATTAACTCCAAGGAATGCTGATGTTGACTCTGTAAACAGCATGCTCATTGAGAAGTATCCAGGTGAAAAACATATTTACCATAGCTTTGATAGCGTGGTTGATGACAACTCAAATGTTTATCCAGCTGAGTTCCTAAACTCACTCTGCCCTGCTGGGATGACACCACATGAACTCATTTTGAAAGAAGATTCCCCAGTTATATTATTGCGGAATTTAGATCCAGCTGCAGGTCTATGCAATGGCACGCGCCTGATATGCAAACGTTTCTTCCCAAACATGATTGAGTGCGAAATATCGACTGGATTTTATAAAGGAGAGCGTGTTTTCCTGCCTAGGATAACACTGAAGCCATCGAAAAACTCTAAATTCCCAATAGATTTTCAGAGGAAACAGTTCCCTATTAAATTAAGCTTTGCCATGACAATTAACAAGGCACAAGGTCAGACTTTGCAGCGTGTGGGTGTATACCTACCTAAACCCTGTTTTTCACATGGCCAGTTATATGTTGCTCTGTCACGGGCGAGGACAGCTAAAGACTTGAAAGTGTTGCATATTCCAACCGCAGGCGATGCAAGTGGGAACATGGTTCGAAATGTGGTGTCGTTTGAGATTCTGAGGCGGGCTGGATTTAGGGATGCAGAACAGGTAATGCATATAATTAAGCTTATCCAGATTAATTTTAAGCGTCAGGTATAGGTGCAGATTATATACTTATTTCGTAACAAACCTCAAAATGTGAACTGATTGCAGGCAACAACATCAGGATGATTCAGCCAAAATAAACATTTTGAAGAAACCTGCTGGTGGAGGCAAAGGCATGCCTGTAAACTAGAGAATGCAAATCACACAAGGACATTCAGCTGCAGCAGATCTAGAGAACTGTCCTTGATTGCTTTGTATACTGACCTTATTTGCTATGCATCAAATGATTAGGCTTTTCCAAGCCTTGTTTTGGCTTCCTGCTAGCATATTTAATACGAGCTTTGGTTGCAAGCCTCAACCCCGCGCTATGGTTCACCTATTAAAATTGCAACGCTGAAAGTTTTTCATTTTATGCGTATTTTATGCGTTGAATGTTATCGAAATGTGAGTAAGTGCTCCTTCTAAAAAGTCCAGTAAGTGGCAACTATATATCGCTGAATCTCGTAACTTATTCATTCAGAGCAATGCATACTATGAACGTGTACTTGACTTTTAAAAGTTTGCGGTGGCAACACACTGTGTGCGCTTGAACAATTCTAACACCTAAGGCGAATAGTTTTAGCCAGTGCAAACTAATAGACAAAAACAAATGCCGAGTGCCTTTTGCCATTGCAGAACCTCAAAGATTTAATTTAAAACAAAATATTCTAGAAAAGTGCAATTAAAATTAAAGACAAAATTAATTTACTTATAACAATAAACATTCAAATTAAATAATTTAGTGAATGTGGCAGAAATTATGTATTGTCAATTCAAACAACTTACAAGTACTTTACTGATAAAAAAAAAACTGTACTTTAGTAGAGTATGTTAGGATGTACTTTATTATCTTATTTAAAATCTTCAAAGAGTTATAGCTTTAATCAATGACAATAAATAATCATTTAACTTTAAATTCTAAGTTATCTTTGTTGTTAATCTTAGTTAAGAAATTTATACTCATACTCGGTTAGGTGACGAAAAAAACGTTGGAAAGCAATCCTTTCATGCCGTAAATACTGCCCTTTCCTGGGTAACGAACTGTGCAGAAGATTGCCAGGAAGCGTTTTTTCGGGTTGGTACATTCTTGATTACGCATCCCTAGAAAAGTCAGGTATGCTGCAAAACTCCGCAACCAAATACGCGGAACTTTCCACGCCTAATTTGGTCAGGAAATAAGACGTTTGCTTAGTATTACGACAAAAAAAAACACATCAAATTAATTGTAAGGGGTTTAAGGACCCAAAAAAGTTTAAAATTGGCAAAAACAAAATAACAAATAAATTTAAAATCTGTACTTACTATCAAAAGTACCAACAGGGATGTCCCAGTACTTGAATAGTGTACCACCCATGTTGAAAGTATGCTATGTCATGCTAGCCATTGATGATGGAGTGTTTTGCTTGTATATTACAGGTACTTGTCAATCAAAAGCAGTAAGAAGTACTAGGAAGGCATGCTTCAATTGTTCAGAAAATGGGGCGCCTTACCACAGACTGGTAATGGACAGGTTACAGCATGGTAAAATAATATGGAGTGGTGTGCTTCTCTATTACTTCTGCAGCACGCAAACACAGGATTGAAATCTGGACAAGCCAGACCAGTATAGAAGCAACGTTGAGGGAACTTGCTTTCAACAACCAAACAACCAAACAACCAAACAACCAAAGAAAAAGAAAGAGAAAAGGTGAGCTGTAGCATCAAATGTAAACAATATATTGTATGTTATGTTTAACCAGCTGATTTATTAGTAGAATTAGATGGCATTATACTTAAGGCATGAGTGTTGCTCAACAAGAAAATGTACAAGAAAACACAATTTTGAGGTTTATGCTAATGTCTACCCAAGTTAAAGTTGTCTAGAATGGTCAATTTTTTTTGGGGGTAGATGAAACTGCTATTTGAGATCAATATGATCATTTATATAGTTATGCTGCTATTTAGTTTGAGGTTTTGATGCTCGCCTTGTTCCAGTAAGAAAGATTAATATTACGGAGCTATAATCACAGATTTCTTTATTATCCTTTTTGGCGGATTTGGTTTCGCCCGAGTTTGGTTAACTGTTATTTGTCTGTGGTTTGATTTCTTTCTAATCAATGGTTGATGACATATATTCCAATATGTCACCATTACTCTGTATTTTTTGCTAATGTACCTTGATTATCGCACTCAATTAATTGTATTCATCTGTCTGCGCATTTTAATTACCGTTTAAGATGCTGCTGGAATGTACAGAAAAAACCAGAAACTAATTATCTCTGCAAATTATTTACAGGCTCTATGAAGCCTCAGAAAAAGCTGGTGAAAGACCTAAGTGAAACAGTTGGTCCACATTCGATTCGCCTGAAGGTTATTGAGAAGAGCAACACACAAATATCACCCAGGAATAAGGAGCTTCATTACCAAAGGATTGTTTTTCAGGATGAAGAGGTAATTCATAGATCATAAATTAATTAGTTCAGCTGAGATGTGCCATGCTATATGAAAACAGGAGGCATTGTCTCTAATTAAGGGTAAATTTAGGCACTATTTCCTCATAGATTGATAAACATGGGCCTTATTATATAGCAATGACCTCACCTCTCTAAGTTTATAGCAATATTAGCTTCCCGTTAAATGTCAAAGTTGTTCTAATGCCAACTTAATGTCTACAAGTTATTTTAGCGGGAACCTGTTGATTTCTAAATGCATGCTAATACGTGTTGCGTTGATCCTTCAAATAAGTGGGTGTTCATGCACACCTCTAGAAATCAATATGAGTTAAATTCTAGGAAAGGTGTAAACCTATTGTTTCAAAGTGTAGATATGCATTTGCTCAGAAACTTATTTGCGGTGCATGCATGCAGGGAAGCAAGATCAGAACTACACTGTATGAAGACGAAATAGCAGCGTATGAAAATGTTATTTTCGATAAAATGGAATATGAGATTTGCAACGCAAAGATCAAGATGCTACCTGAGAAATATCGCAGGAATGCTGAGCATCCATATCAACTTGCCTTTGGTGCTCAGACCATTATCATGCCTGTTGAAGGTTGCAAACCTCCTATGGGTCCTGAGTATATCAGCATAGCTTCAATTCCCAGGATAGTCATAGCTGACGACAGATATGGTACCCACTGCTTTTCTATTTGGCAATGCTTGTATTGTACTGTGTAAGGTTTATGGTTTTGTGATGCTTTGACGCTTAAATGAAGATTGAGTGTTGCTGTGTTAACTATTCGGACCATTTGTAGATGTGGTGGCCATCCTAATCCATGTTGAAATGCTGCGTGAAGTGCCCCGTACAGATGGAGGGGACTTAGCTCTCCGTGAACTGGTGGTTTTGGATGCCAGGTAAGAAATGCAACTGTCAGCTTTGTAGTTAAAAGTATAGCGGGTGTGTAAATTTGTTTAGGCTACTAACAAATCTCACGTCCATTCCTGCAGTACGGAACAACCACTGATTATCACAGCTTGGTCTGAACTGGCAACCAAGGAAGGGGAGCAGCTCAAGGCAATTGTTGAAACCTTCCCAGTTATTGGCTTCACCTGTCTTAAACCATCAAATCATAAAGGTATACTTAACATACATCATTAAAAAACAGAGGCCAATTTCCCACTGAAAAAGTTTAAAAGCTTAACCTCTAAAACTACCATGTCAGGCTTCTCAGTGTCAACTACTACAGCAACATTTGTAAAGTTTAATCCTGATGGAGAAAAGGCGGAAGCGCTCCAGGCCTGGTAACATTCATAAACTGGTTAATTTAGCAGTGCACAATGTAGAAGATACCGACAACATTTTTTGACTGTCATAAGTGTTATCAGGAAAACAGCAAATAGTGCAGCCATTTATGCTAAGCACCAGCAAGTTCTTGGAGCTCGTGAGGCACAGACGGGCCGCACACCAACAACTATAAGAAACCTGCGTGCTAAAAAGGTATACCTTTGTTTAAAGAAAACCACCCAACACACACATACCCTAGAAACAACATAACAGCTAGGCCATTTAGCAATCTTGAAATACCTAACTAATATGAAACTAAAGCTACCAGTATTAACTACCCAAAAAATACACCAAGAAACTAGCTCAGAAATTGCACCGCTAGAAACATAGTAGGGATCCCGAGTGCAGACAGCAGCTGCTGAATAGGTGTTCATCTAGGAAAGTATGCATTTAGACTTGCAGACCAACCGCTAAATTTAGGTTGGGAGCAAATGAAAGCAATGCACACCGGCATACATTTGTCAAATCATACCGCATGTTAGGCACTGCTCTGCTCAATTTCTTTGCCACTTAAGTTTGGAAGAGGCCTATTCTGGTGTTGGCTTTTGTAGGCGGGTGGTGGTGGCTGTAGTACTTTTTGTGGCCAACATGTTTAAATAATTTGTGTTCTATCCCGCGTGTATTTTCAC
>JAYMSF010001000.1:0-13144 GCA_036897335.1 Silene vulgaris | reverse complement strand
GTTTTGCCCTTACCTATTAGTCCACCCACCATTTCTCTATCACCTTTATCCATTAACACTCACATCCACCATAGCCAACACCACCACACCCCTCCTTCCCCGCAGCACCACCACCGGCCCCATCGTTGGCACCCCATCACAGCCTCTAGCCGGCAACTCCTTATAGCTCCACACTCATCCGTCGAACACCATGTCCCTGTCCCCACAAATCAAACTCTAGCCCCTCTATAATGATGACAAGAACGAATATAAGGACAAGGAGATAGATAATAAAGCACCTGTTTTTAGTGGGATTGGCTCGGCTACGAGGAATCTTTCGGAGACCTCTTCCCTTTTATTACTACTCTAATTTTGTCCTTCATTGTTTGCGACAAGTCCATTTCTGGACATTAGTGCTCCCAATATTTATGGCTTCTGCAAGACTAACTTGATTTGCAAAGGTAATGATTAATGCAATGATTGACTTGGTCAACACAATTGTACAATGTTTTATGCAGTTACTTGTAGGCGTTTGTGGAATTCATTTGGTAACTAGCACAAATTTCTTTTGGTTGAATAGGGGATAGATCGGGTTCCATTTGCGGGGACAAGGTGTTTGACGGGATGGGGCCTGGGGGTTGAGCTAGAGGGGATCGCCGACAAGAGGGCAGCGATGGGCGCTTCTGACTGTGTCGGCGGGGAAGAAGGTGTGTGGTGGTGTTGGCTATGGTGGATGTGGGTGTTAATGGATAAAGGTGATAGAGAAATGGTGGGTGGACTAATAGGTAAGGGCAAAACAGTCCTTTTAAGTATTATTTTGAGGTTTGGTATTAAGTTTGAGAGAAAAAAGGATTTTAGGTATAAGTTTTCAACAAAAGTTATCTTAGGTATAAGTTTTGAAAAACTGAACTATTCTAGGTATAAGTTATCAATTTACCCATATAATAATTAACTAAACAAGATTTTAAGAAACTTGCAAACTTTCCTAAAACCGGATAGACTACTAATTAGGAAAACTTAAATTAGGAAAGATATGACATCCAATATTGTGCTTGTCTATGCACTTTCTCCAACTCCATACTCGTCCCTTGCTTGCTTGACGTCCAAGGAAGTACTATATACTTGGTGCCCAAGTAAGAGTGAAACTGTTGCTGAGCGTCTACTCTAGAGCATTAATTTGAACAGTCGTGGAGAATGTTTATTCCGTCCATGCATTATTTTCGTATCAAAAAGTGCTGAATTATATTCAATGACACTTTTGAAATCTTGTAGACGAAGATACATCCATTCGTATCTTGCACGCGGAAGGATAACTGATTTTTTATGGTCAAAACAACCTTTTAATACCATCCACAGAGTATACGGATCTTTCACCGTTAGATATTGTTCCATTAGAGATTCGTCAAGATGACGACGAAGGAAAATCAATGCCTTAGAACGATCCTCGGGGGATGCTTCATTTCCTTCAGTAATGCTGCTACCAAGAGAGTCGGCCTTGAGGTGGATTTCAGCATCCAAAATCAATGACAAATAGTTCTTTCCCGATATGTCAAGAGCCAAAATTTCTAACTTTCAAAGGTTCGACATCGCTCAAAAACTTAGAGTTACATGCTGATAACGTGTTATAAATTAATGAGGAAGAGAATGTATTTCTTATTGAATGTGTATTGAACAAATGACATAGCCTCTATATTTATAGGGCTTGGATACAATGCCATCTAACTTATAAGAAATAAGGAAATATTTTCCCTAATATAAACTTATAATAGTTTTTGGGTATTGATTTTCGTAGTACACATTTTACTCAATGTAGTACACTTTTCCCAAATTGCCCCTCCCATTTCACCCCTCACTTGTACTGTATCAGAAAAAAGAAAAAAAAAAACTCATCTCACGTCATCTCTTCAAACAACCCACAACCAACCACCTTATCAACAACCGTTACCACAAACACTGACCTACCACCGCCACCCAGAACCGGCGACCTCATCCTTCCCCCTCGCATTGCCGGCGAACTTAGCCAAACTATCGCGCGTCCAGACCATCGTACACCACCAATACATGCACCGTCTGTCAGCCTTGCGTGGTTGCGTCGCCCATTCCTCCGTCATCCTCCTCTCAAGACTCAACAGTCACGCCGCCAGTCAACAACCAATATCCAACCACCACCAAACCCTAATTAACCCAAGACCGCATAATACTCCGACGAACAATAAATTATTGAAATTAGGGGTAAAAAAACCAATTCGTTTAATGATTTACAATTAACAAGTTGAATATGTCGTTCAAATTTTCATTCAATAATTCACGAAATTGAATTATTTGAGAAGTTGGACGGTGATGAATTGGGAGAAATTGATTTGTGTTTTTTCTTAGTCAAAGGGAGTAAAGGGTATCAAATGGAAAGTATGGTGTAAAATGTACTAAGGTGAGTAAAAAAAGTACTGCGAAGATAAATTACGTAGTTTTTTTTTAATTAGGGTTAGGGTGTAACTTAATTAAGATGTACTATGGTGGGTTTATTTGGTGTTCATTACGGCTGCTAGCGGTTCGCCGGTGGTTAGCCGGCGTTAGAGGACCAATAAGGCGGTGAAGATGGCAGCCGGCAAGACTGGGACGGCGGTGAAGATGGGAGTCGTGTACTAAAAATTGACGCAGTACAAAGACGTAGTACGGTTACTACTTTGAGTAAATTACAAACAAAAAAAAAGTAAAAAAAAAAAAAAATGTAGTACAGCCGTGTACTACTCCAACAAACCAAAAAATTGTATACACTTGTCAAACACTTGAGAAAAAAAAACAAAAAAGGGTTACTGCAATATTGGTCAAATAGCTACCTAAGATACCTTGCCAAACAGAGCTTTACCTCAACTCCAAATATTAAAGACTTGCTATATGATTATTTGCAGATTCTACGCATTAATGATCCCATCAGATTCCAAATACAGGGACCATACATATCAATATCAATGTATAGGCAAATTCAGCAGTACTGCTATCAAGTAATTCCAAGGAAACAGTACTACAAGGAACAAGATCATCTAGGTAAGAACAAAGCAGCATGGCAGTTAAAATATACAACCTGAACAAAAACACAACGAACTACATGTTGTAGGGTAATTTGGCCAAAAAAACAACTTTAAAACTATCATTCATTGTTACAACTTATAGAGCGGGCGCCAATAACTTCAATTGCCCACAACTCCAATGGGAGGCCAGTGAATTCCATGTGTACCTTACCATATCAAAGCTCTACTTCTTCAGTCCAACTTCGGCGACTCAATTTGAGAACGATGTGATTTAGCAAACTTCACCCAGGCCCTCTAAACAAAATAACACAAGGAACATGGGATTGGGATTCCTATCGTGAACCCTGTACAGTCTACGCTAACCAGAGCCATAAAAAGTATGCTCCCAAGTACAACCGGCTTATCTGCCTCCTAAACTGAGGGGACTTCAAATAGAGATTCCCACCATGGTCTTGCAATTAACAAAAAAATTTAGAGGCTTAAACACAATTTAACCC
This sequence comes from Silene vulgaris, assembly GCA_036897335.1. Taxonomy (NCBI): domain Eukaryota; kingdom Viridiplantae; phylum Streptophyta; class Magnoliopsida; order Caryophyllales; family Caryophyllaceae; genus Silene; species Silene vulgaris. Next base: position 9,639 of record JAYMSF010001000.1, on the reverse strand, counting down.
ATTTCACTTGCATCAATTTGCAGATTTAACTTGAAACAATTCCTCTCAACCATCAAGGCTACCATTATCTCCATGACCAGATGAGCCAACAAAGGGTACCGACTTTTGTGCAAGATCCATTAAAAGCTTATGTTGATGGTCATTAATGTGAGGAAGGCTTGCTCGCAAGAGCTCGACTGGCATCTCCCTCTTAATAGCTTGTGCTGCATCAGATTCTATTACAATACTCTCATATTTGGCAAAGCAATACTTAAGCAGTAAAGTGAAAAACTCATCAAAGGATGCCTTCCAGAAGGTTTGATTAGGCATGCTGAACGAGCCTTTGACCAATTCTGTTGCCCTATCCAAGACTGCTTTTAAAATAACAGATGCACCATCTCCATTAGAGCTCCCAATAGGCCGCAGAGGGGGTTGTTCTGAGGAACAGACCACAGCAGCAAGACAAGAACTTAATCCATTCAAATCCATCTCACTAATACATGATAATATAACCTTCACAAGGTTATCGGTTGCCAGGACAAGAGCTGGATCAGTCGGACAACCGCCAAACAAGAATCTCAAATGACGGAAAATGGCCATAAAGACAATCCGGAGAAGCTCACTTCCAGGAGAAAGCATCCTGAGGTATTTGCCGAGAAGTTTGCGTCCCTTCGGAAGAGAAACTATACGTAAAAATACAAAATCATCCTTAGGGGCTTGCCCGCCTTTAACAAGTGGGTCTACAAGCTGAAGGGAGGCAGCTAATCCTTCAAGGTGGTTTTGCAGCCTTTGTTTTAATTCAGTGCCCCCGTCTGGAAATTGGTTAAACTGGAGCAAACGATCAATATCATCAACATCAAGGAGAAGGCAAAGGCAATCCTCAATAGTAACTCTTGCTGCCAACATAGGTTCCTGGTCAAGCGGTTTGTCAAGAAGTTTTTGTTCGCTGCTTGAAGAGTTGGATGAAGCTGGGGGATCCACATCAAGAAGTGGCTTTGGCCTACGGATAGAGGAGAAAGGAACCCTTCCCAAAGCTTCAACTTGGAGGAAAGGATGGGGCTCGTCATTAGGACGAGCTCGAGAAGGAAGATCCCTGAGTTGGGTGGGACAGAAGTGATGCTTTAACCGAGCACCAGTAGTTCGTTTGAAAAGACAAGCTTGGTGGTAATAATCCTCCACATATGGATCATTGCTATGTGTAGCAGCCAACTGCGCTCTAAGAATATTCTCAATTTCATAGGCTGTCATATACTTTGACCTATAAACTGGCCACCCACCGTGACCCCTGGAGCTATTTAAATCACCCCCGTGTTGAAAGTTTTGAAGATTTGGTCTGTTCTGTGACACTTTCGGTCTTTGATCTCGGATATCTAGAGCACCCATCATGGCATCAAATTTATTCAGCAAGGGTGGAGAAAGAGATAGCTGAGGCCCATAAAGTTGGTTATGCATCCCTGTCAGATGACCATAAGGTGGATGACCTGGATGGTGCAATCTATATTGCTGTTGTTGGCCCATCAACTGTGAAGGCATCAATCTGTTCTGATGAGGTCCATGTGGTGGTAACATATTGTTAACAACGTCAGGGCGATTGGGCCACTGGCTAGAAGGGTGATTTTCATGACTAAAATGGGTACCATGAGTTAAACTTGTCATAGGACTAGAAAGGGATGTTTGTGAATGTAATCCTATCGGGGGCCCACCGGTAAGGTATGGACTGCTCGGACGCTGTGCTTGGTGATTTGGTAAGACCATCTGTGGTCGGCCAGGAGGAGGATATGAAGGAAAGGAAGACCTTGGCGCTTGAATCGGCTCTCTTGAAAAATTTTGGTGACGCTGAGGAAGATACTGAGGCTGGGGTTCAGGATATGAGGATGTTCGATTGAGAGGTTTTGAGTCGGGAATCAAACCTGGAGAGGCATATGGGTGAGAAGACCACCTTTTTCCTTCAGATCCATCATCAGAATTATGTAGTGGCTGCTCGTACCAGGAAGGATACGCAGCATCTTGTGTCCACTCAGCAACAGACGGACCTAAAGGAGTGTATAATAGTTAGAAAAAAAGACACTAGTTTATGAAATACTATTTCTAAATTCCATCCCAATTTTTCCATCAGATTTTTGTGGTCAACTTGTGTCACTTTGACCATTATTTCTCCAAAATATATGTAAAAAGGTTGTAACTATATTATGTAACGACAGTATAGGTCGGAGTCCACATAATTATGGCCATCGATATCAAAGGAAGGGTATATTAAAATGGTTGAAGAGAGTAAAATACACGCAAAAAATATATAGAACACCCCACAAAAGAGTCATGCTGTAGAAAATAATTGCAAAACTAGAACATGGTTATATTTGGCCAGAGCCAATTCAGAAGATGAAGAAGTAATCACTTCATCTTTCTTTCATTTCCCATATTTTGCTTAGGGGGCTATGAGAATCTGAGCCAAACTAACCTCCTCCCTCACCACCCAAAAGCTAAACCAAAAACATGCAGGCAAGATGGCTTTGAGAGGAGTTAACTTCTTCACGAACATCAAGCAGAATAAAAAGAAATAATTTAGCAAACTAAAAACTAAGGGTCCTGAAAGAGAAATATCTATCCAACAGTACAACATTATTTGATCTTGATTACTATCACATACATCACAATATCACATGTACAGTTTCTCACCAACGACAACCATATTATCCAGTGTGAAGGATTATATAATTGCATTGAACGCCTGCGCAGAATAAAATACTGTGAATTTTTTACGAAATCATAGATCATTCCAGTTATCTATTCAATCTAATTGGACTGAACTGCATAAAGTATCTCACTTGTAATGAGATGTAATGTTGTAAGGAATATCAATTGAAAAGCAACGAGTATCCATACAAATAAGAGACAATACCAAAAATACCTACATAATACTTCAAAAGAATATATGCATATAATAGTTGTTTCCAGTGAAGGTGTCCCATAGTCCAAACAGCACGCTTAAAACTTCTCTATGTATCCTCAAAAATCACTTCTGTTACGCTCGTGATAAAATAGAACTTATCCCCGCACCCCACCAGACACTTTGCTTAGCTATAATTGTCACGTGTCTTAAATTGGACCCGGTTGAAAACAAAGGACACATCTCTAAGAAGCCAAAATCAAAGAGAGTACCGATAGTCGAATAATCTCCTCAGAAAAGAATTTCAGGGATGTTAAACAAGTAATAAGAAAAAGGAAGATATAAAAAATATGTAACAAAATACATATTGGTAAAGAATAAAGAAAAAAAAAATTCCCCTTTCTTTGTTGATTGATTTTCCTTCTTAATGCAAACTAAGTTACAAATTTATATATATGTAATACAGTATATTATATCATCAATGTCATGGAAAAAACTTAAAAGTGAACGAGTTGGGAAAATTTGAATATTCTGCAAAAGGAATTCGTGGAAGAAAGCACTACTTCCTCAATGCCAGTAGTGTGAGACAGTGCCCCAAAGGCACCTCACGAGCTATATAATTTGTCAAAACACTTGTTTGGACGTATACACGTGACGCTTAATTTTTAAAACGAAGCATAACCAATCACCACCATTTCATATCCAACACTAGTTCGCAAGTCTGAGTAACATACATCCCCCCTTTACTTTTGAAAGGATGCGAGAGTGCTCTACAAATTAGAAAAACAGTAACACCATCAGACGTGCACTCCTGGCCTACAAAGGAAGGATGCAAGGAGTAGAACAGAGATTGAGCACCGTCAAAAAATTATCAAGTACTATAGGTGTAAGAAAATTATAGAAATATCATTTCAGTATGCGTACGGCACAGAGAAACAAGCTAGGCAAGTCTTCCCTAATTCCTGAGCTTCAATCAAACAACACAAAAGATGGGCACCCATGCAATAGGACTCCTCTCCCTTTGTACTCCACAATAAAACAATCTAGTATGGCAAGTCAAGGGAGCTCCCAGCTACCATATAAAGGACGGAAAACGTAACTCGTTAATGAACTTTACTCCCTTTATTTCCCCAAGAACAACGAAGCAAAAAATATTCAATTTATTCACAATGATTTTCCACATTTGATTTGAACACTAGTAAGAAATACAATATTAGAATAATATAAGTGGTAACTAGTTTTATAAAATCAGCATTGTAGGTGCAACTGTGCAAGGCATATCAAAGGCACTTTTTAATCGATTTTTTCATAGTAATGGAATTGTCAAAAAAAAAAAAAAACAACACGACTTTCACCGTTTTAGGAAAATATTGAAAGGTACAAATATACGAATTTGCTAAATAAAAAAATGTGAAACTCGTAGTGAATAGCAGGGCATATTATGAAAGAGTGTGGATTCCTTGCCCACAACCTATAAGGATTTCAACCACCAGATTGAAATGCAAAAATTTAAACTTAGTACCGTAAAGAAGCCTACAGAAACATCAGTTCAAATGAAAAGACTTTAGCCTTACATATAAGTAAGAGTGAAAGAATTCTAACTAGATGTTACTAGTCAAGCACTTATATACCAGCCTGGGAAACACGCACCAACATGAATCCCCTTATATATAAGATTACGCCCCCACCCACATCACGCTACCCTGACAAGTGGCATGTGGACAAGCCGAAGAATTCAAAAGCCTGTATTTCCTCTCATCATTAAAAGCAACTACTCTCACATCTTTCTAAACCAATTTTCATATTAAATGGCTCTCTCACAAAAGCTCTAATTCACAGGAATATTTTCACAATGGTTACTAATGTGTTTTTCTACCAAAACGTTGAAAGACGTAACATCTTGGAAATAATAGTGAAAAAAAGAAGGCAAGAGAATTTAATTTAGGTCAGGCTAAGGCTTAAGGAAAATAAGGCTAAAATACAGCCTTCAAAATGGATCTCAATAAAAGGGGAACTCATATTACTAAAACTCATTTACCTTGACCCTTGTACATGTTATCAGTATACCATACCATACAAGTCCACGCACTAGCTACAAACCATAGGTCCAAGAGGAAATACGGAAGATAACAACAGCCCAATGATCACAACTGTTCATCAAAAACAAAATTCAATAACAAATCATATGCCATGAGATAGATGATTGTACTTACTTTCTCTAGACCCCCTCTCACCAGTGAGCTCTGCACCACTTGTTCCATTAACTACCTTGTTCAGCTGCATAACGATGACAAATGTTAGCTTGTACAGAACCCGAGGACATAATAGTTGATAATAAAGATCTTAAACGCACAAGAAAGAGCATCTTTAATCCTATTGGACTAGTACACAACATCATTTCTCTTGTCATACAGCACTTTCATAGTTTCATTGTTTGACCTTCAGCTATGAAAAGAAAATCATACATGACAAGAGAGGAAAGTGGATTCACATATACAAATAATGTGATTTTTTTGACAGACAAAGTAACTTCCAAGTCTGGAGAAAAGAAAGATAAAACTTTGTAAACATATATAGCAATGAAAGTGCGAGCTCACGGACCCTACGCTAATATTTGCCATGAGTTGGTAGCTGGTTCAAGAGTACATCTTCAAATTCATAAAGATGCTGAAAAGATTACTGTACTAAAACTATAACCATAACCGCCTACAACAACATTACCCATGTCCTTAAAACACACAAAGGTTCCTGTCTACGACAAGGTAAGAAGAAGCCAGACCAACATAACATTTCCCGTACGTTGAATACAAAGAAGAGACTACTTATGGATGACCCGTAATGATGAGTTAAGTAGCTTGTATTATTCCATAATACACCATAGCCAAAGATTATACAAAGTTCAACATCAACATTCCAGATTTTACATTTCATTTACGCATTCAACAAATTCAAGAAATAAATTCGAGGGAATATATTTACTTTAAGAGTACCAACAAATCCATAAAAAATAAAGGAGAAGGCGACAGACGAACACTGATAACACTGCATGCCATCAGTAACAATGGGTGAGGTATTGTGGTAGACTAACCGTTGAAAAGGCACCGGCAAGATCATCAATTTCTGAAAAGGATCCCATTTCCTCCGCCTGAAGTAAACCAGTAAACAGAACGAAATCATATATCAAGTTTTCTCATATCATGTTTGACAGAAAAAATGATTCACAAAACCCACAACTCCATGATACGTGTTAGCACAAGTTTCACCAAAGCCTCAGTATATCTAATACCAATCTACTACCAACTTATCTCCTTCAAGCCATTGATGCCACATTTTTCATAAAATGACTGAAACTCTTGGGCCCCATAGACCCTAACATAGCTCAGGAGTCGGTATACCGGTTTGTACGGTTGTACCCAAGTGTCGGCCTCGACTGTGTAATTAAAACTACAAAATACTAATATTTTTTAGTTTAAAATGAAGCGGTCAGGACCATGTTCAACAGTTGAATATTGAGTATCAGACAACGGTATGATATGTGTCTTTATGTGAGATAGTCTGAGGAGTCGGAATAACATAGCAAACATCTATCAGCTCTACTAATGTTTCATCAAACACTTGACGATCCCTGAAAGCACAATTGATAAAACATATAAAAATAAAAGATTGGCCGTCATATGATATACAAATTCATATGATGTCTGTGCATCCAAAAAGAAGTAGATGCCTTAAAGCCCACATCATTAATCACATCTTGAGACCGTTTATAATAGGATAAAGTTAATAGAAAAGGAATCGTTTTGTTATTTCCATTAGTTAAGCTGTACCACATTTTACAGATACAGGTTCAGGCAGCAGATACATTTGGATCAGGAAGAACAAGGAATATCAAGACTTATCACCGGGTAGAAGAACTCCACCGGGCTGACTGTTGCTTAAGTACTTTATGCAAAATAAAAAATATGTAGAGTTGTAGACCAACCAATCTCAAAAATTCTGAAGAGTACAGCACTGGTGAGTATCACAGGGAAGTATCTGAGAGTAATAAGTACATGAAAGGGAGATAATTTAAAATCTCTTACAACCACATTTACAGCTTTTCTTTTCAGTTTAAGTTGTCAATAAAACTGTTCATACATCTAAACTATATTCATCCAATGATCAGGAAGGACGATAGTTCAATTCTAATGCATCTAGTTTGCTGCATCATATCATCATCAGACTTTATGACGTATGGAATTTGCACATCAACACCACTGCATTTCATATATCATGATCCAAGCGACTACATAGAATAACATAATAGTTCGAGCACGATTCAAAAAGAAGTATATTATGGCTAGCAATACCATTCTTTCACAGCAAGCATGTAGAAGTGGCATAGTGCACAGACAATTAGCCTAAATGCATGTTCAAATATCAACCTTCCCCTAACTCCTGCCCACCCACAAGACAGAAAAAAGAAAGATAATGTATCCAAGCACAATGATGATACCCTATAATTTACTGAGATATGTCAATCACTGCTGCTACATGATCATAAATTATCTAACTTGCATTGATTTATTTCATTTGGAACCTTTGCTCATGCATAATGTATCCAAGCACAATGATGATACCCTCATCATTTTGTTTACCTATTCCATTTTGGGATGTCCCAGTCAATTGGTTGCCTTTCTATTTTAAGAATGCCTTTGATGGCCAATTTGATACGCCACACTCAATTTGGTCAACTTGTCATCTAATAATTGGCCCCCTCCTCTTTCCTTGGTCTTTGCGCCAAAACTAAAGGTAAACAAATGACTGGGAAGGAGGGATTACAGTTCAGTCAATGAAATCAAAATGACAGTGTTATTAGAAAGAGTAAAATAGATAGCATTTGAATAGAGGAGAAGGAATATGAGTTTGCTGGAACAGTATTTAATTACGAAGTTTAACCAATAAACCAAGGATACATAGATTTTCATAGATATCTCCAATGTAAAGATATGAATGAACTTGTAAGTTGTAACAAGCACCTCAAGAGTCGACGGCAATCTAACTTCACTATGCTTATGCAAATCTCACTTCCTTATGTGGATGCCAATCATCATTTTATTGATGCACGTGTTGTTTTTTACTAATTTCAGTTTGTGCACATGGCTTATATAAAATTTAATGTTTAATGAAAGCACAGGATTTATCTAGCCATTTATTGATTTTTTTTAAATCATATAATTACCTAGCTGGCAACACTTTGGTCATTAGAGAAATTTTCAGGATAATGCACAACGGGAAGTAGTTGGGGTGATCTGCTACAGTTCGAATTAATGAGTTTGTTTCAACATATGGATTAATATTCGAGGGATGCTACTTAGACTATCCAACCTACCTAAACCAACAGCTGCGCAGTACACCAATCCATCCGCTGGATTAGAAAGTCAAACTTGACAAAACACATGACCCGATAAACAACTGATAAGAGTGTCTTGAGATCGCCTAAGCACTAATTGCATAAAAAATTTACGAGAAGTTGAAATAATATACTCCGTATTAAATATTACATGCCAAGTAACAAATGAGAAATTACAATTCTCCAACTGAAGCACCCTACTAATCAAGCACAAATGAGCTTCACCAGTATAATATGAACGAATGATCAGAAATTATAGGAAACAATATACCTCTTCTTGCTCGAAATGAAAGTCTTGTTCAAGACCAGCTGGTATGATATCCTCCTCATCCTCAAGTCCCCCCAACTCAACTTCTTCAACAATTTCGTTGCCAAAAAATGCATAGCGAGATGCATCAAACACGGAGTCACCTGCACCACCAACAGCAGCATCCACCAAAAAAAAAAAGATCTTTATTAAATAAAATAAAAAAAAGTTCAGTGCTGTATCTGAGCTTTGATAAATAAAAGGCAGTAATACTCCCTCCGTCCCAGTCAATTGTTTACCTATTCCATATTGGGTATCTTAATCAATTGTTTTCCTTTCTATTTGAGGAATGCCTACACTCGATTTGGTCCACTTGTCATCCAATAATTGGTCGACTCCTCTTTCCATGGTCTTTGAGCCAAAACCAAAAGGTAAACAAATGACCGGGACTAGAAACTTCGGAATTAATTAATGAATCAAAAGAAAGAAGATGAAAATAGGGAATATGAGAGTTAACCTACCTGTAGAGTTGTCATCCAAAGTTTTGGTACCTGAAAATCCATCCATTTAAAACCCAAGGGAAAAACCCTGATAAAATTAGAACGATTGGAAGATCTGGGAATCAACAAAAACCAACTTCAGAACAACAAATAATTAACAGGATCTCCCAACTTTGATTTTATTATTATATTCAAATTCAAATCAAATCAATTGTGGTTTGGTTACAATTCACTGCTCTTCTTATGTAATTATTGATGGTAAAAATAATTATAATTATAATAATTATAATAATAATAATTGGGTTTATATTATATGGGTTTTTTTTTGGTAGAGTAGTTTATTTAGGCGATATAAAATTGGTAGGAGTTGAGAGTTGAAGCATACAGAGGAGAGGAGAAAGAGAGAGAGATGGAGGAATAATGAACCCTAAAATGATGAGATAACGATTTCAAGTTCTAGAGAGAGGGAATTTGGCCGGTCACGGAAAAATATATACTCCCTATCATTTGCTTTATGTCTTTTAGGTTTTTCTACCTAAACAAAAAAAATCAGTAGTAGTACTAGAGGTGGCAATCGTCAATCGGGGTCGGGTCGGGTCGGGTCGGGGCGGGGCGGGTTCCACCTTCGTGTCAAGTA
>JAYMSF010000999.1:0-13146 GCA_036897335.1 Silene vulgaris | reverse complement strand
TCTTAAGTATTGTCTTGGAGAACTCTTAAGAGTTTAATCATTATATTTTCTACCTACAGATTTCAAATAATTTGGGCATATTAAAAATTATGTACTTCGATAAATATACTACATTTAAATAAGGGTTATTTAACATAAATACTCCGAACTATAGGTGGTGTTCTCATAATACTCCAAACTACATTTTAACTCAAAATACACCTAACTTTAGGTACCCTCTTCTTAAAATAGACTCGATGACCTTCTACCTAATTAACAGGTCATTCCATTCATATTCCATTCACCACCATAAAACCCGACTTTGCGGCACCTTTATCACCACATGCTTGCTCTCCACATCTAGCGTCTGGGCAGCACATCATATCTGTACAACAAGAAGTCACACTTACCCACGACTCGTCATCTGTGTCCATAGCAACCACGAGCTACAAACTTAATTAAGGTCCCTCGCGAATCGCATTCCAATCTGGACCGCCTCACCATCGATTTGGTCTTTTGTTAGACTGGTGGACCATGTACTGGTAGAGGAGTCGTCCCAAACAAATTGACCGCCGCGATCGCTGCCGGTGGAGAAAAACCTAGGTATTGCAAGGAGATTACATCGTAATGATGATGATTGGAGATTGCGAGTGATAACACGGTTCAAATTTTGCATTTTATTTTTGGGGATGATTTCAATTTCAAGGGGAGAATTGAAAAAATTAATTAACAACGAGAGAGTATGTGTGGGGCAGTGGGGGGACTAAAACCTTTATATGAGAATTTGTGATGAATACAATATATGAGAATTTGTTTTTGTGTGTTCCGATTCATTTTTTTGGTAATTTGAAGAGTGTCTTTCTGGGTTTCTGCCTATTTTAGTATAGGGAAAAAAAGAAAGAGATGAAGATCATCATGGTCATACTTTTTCAGACCTTTTTACCTGCTATTACAAGTTAATAAGGAGCCAATTCTATTCAAAGACGAAGGGTGTAATAGTTGGTCATATTGGTAGTTAAACGAGAGTTTGGAGTATTTTGAGAAGCGTTCAAATACTTTGGAGTATTCTCATTAAATAACCCTAAACTATAATTGTTCTCTCACACCCACTTGTCCACTTGGGTAAATTTTACTAAAAGTGGAAATAGATAACAAATACTCCGTAAGTTATTTCAATTCCAGGTTGTTTGTTTGTAAAGCTACCCACCTATTGTAGATGGGTAAATACTCCGTAAGTTATACACCTAAAACAACCCTAAAAAAGATAGATAATAATTGAGTGTGACGGAGGGAGTACGTCACACAATATTATGGTGGTTAGTCTAAGATATTTCAGCTGGAAAAACCTTGAAGAAATTTTACATTGCTATATACGAGTCAAAATTTTCTCCATTTCCTTTCAACGGACGAGATTGTATTCTATCAACATCGAACGGTTCACGATTTATGCATAAAAATAAATGATTAATAGAGTATAGATGAGATAATATTATTAAATTTGTTTGTGAGAGGAAATTGAGAGAAAGGAAATGGAGAAAATCCTAGTTGGCTATATACCCCTCTATACGAGTTAATAGTTTACATTTTTTATTTTATTTTGTGAGGGAAAATAAATTAACCGTAAATTATTGGCTAGGTGTCTACGAGGGAATATATTTATCAAAGATTTCACTGGACCTTTTCAAATCAGAAGGAAGAAGACAAAGAACTACTGGATATAGAAAGGAGTATGTTAGATCATGGTCTGAATTTTACCGTATCAAATTCATCTGATTCGACTCGAACCCGTGAAAAACTACTATGTTGGTTGAATCTTGATCACAAAGAACAAGTTCACCAATCCATTTTATGGTTTATGCATGCGCACTTCAGTATTAGATTCAAAAGGTTTTAATATTTTACCGGAAAATGTTTTAGACGTACTAGTGATTAAGACTTGAGGTACCGTGATAGTAGGTTACGGGTTCGAATCCCCCTTTTCCTATATTGTACTGATCTTGCGCCTCATATAACACCAGAAAAATGCAAGAAAAATTCAAACAACGTATAAAAGATAAAATGTATACTCTTTATTGTGAATTTTGGATACATAACACAAGTTTCATATAAAATAGTTCAAAATAACATGCATGTGTATCATCATCCTTGTTCACAAAGAGATTTTCTTCTTACAACCCACCATTAGCCCCGTCGACAATGGTTATCTCACCATTGAGGATTCTCAAGTATTTCTCGTTTTTGTGTAGAGTGGCCATGCGTTGTGCTTCTGCAACGCTTGGCCACACCTCATACTTGCGGGTTATTGGGTGTTGAAAAATTGTGAACGAATCAGCTCCAGTATATAATTTTAACTCAATGGAGTCTCTTATCATACCGTTCCTTAAGCGATAGTAATTCGCTAAGATAGTAGCACGATTGTTACCGTGTTTTGGCTGAGTTTTCGGTGCCATGGCGAAGAACCGATGAAAAGTTTGAAGGAGTTGTTTTTGAATTTGTGATGATGTGTTGTTCACAATAAGAACACTTATATAGGAGCTATGGACTATATGAAGCACAACCATTCAAGTGTTTTGGTAATATGTGAGGTGGAGTTGATATCATTTTTGATTTTTTACCAAATATATATCACGATCGACGTAAAAATGGTTGTCCTAAATTCGATCAATCTTGATTTTGTAACAATTTGCGATAATTGCTTTCGTTAAATAGATGTGAATTTTTGGTATCGAATTACAGGACAGGCAAGATTTTTGTACTAAAAGAAGGATGTAAAAGAAAACATAAACACTTCACTTATGTTGTAATCCATGACTCTATCATTTCATCTAATTTTCACATGTTCGTTTATAATTAGAACAAACATGTAGAATTTTAGATGAAGACGATGTTACTTGGCTACTTACGAAAATACTGCCTCAGATCTTTTATCCGTAATAATTTGATCGGGACAGACGGAGTACAAAAAATAAACGGATAATGCATGCGGTGCACTTGAGGTTTGAGATTTTGCTCGAAATACCCTATTTTTCTCGACAATTTTTTTTTCGAATCGTAGTTCTCGGAAAGAGATCGATTTGAAAAAAAACATTATCAAAGCTTGTAAACACGAGTTATGGGCTTAATATTTTCCGGAACACCACCGCGTGCATTTTCCCAAAAATAAAGCTCAGATGCGCATGTATTCATCAATCAGAGATGAATGAGTGCCGAACCCAATGGGGCACTGAAAGCGCAGGAATCATCACAGCTTGAAATGCACCAGCCGGGAATCGAACCCGGGTCTGTACCGTGGCAGGGTACTATTCTACCACTAGACCACTGGTGCTTGTTGATTCTACTTTGATACTTTATTATCTTATCTCATATCTAATTGATTGCACTCGACTAGACCTTTATTGTTGGCTTGTAGCCTTTTGGGCCATGCATAATACAGTCGCCATCCACATTTGTGCTGAACATTCCGTCGGAGAAAGCATTCTTTTGTCTTCCAACAATTACGAATATATGATTCACGTTAGCCGACCACAAATCACTTTGAAATTAAGGCTTTATATAGACGATTTACATTACACACTACATGGCGAATTTGGTAAATGAAACAATCCTAGATAATAAGCGTACAAATAAAAAGGTTACAAGTGATAGATACAGGTGATAGATATGGGGTACCAATACGTGCTGTTACCATCAAGAAATCAACCTCGACAGAACAAGCTACAGTCGGTCGCTATAGCTACATCAAAGAATACATTGGACCACCATTCTCTATGGAGTCCTAAATAATCGTAACCATAAGCCAAATCCATCTATTTACAGGAAGTATGGTACAAAATCCTCACAGCAGGAATTCTCTCAAGACGGATTCTTGCTTCTTGTGATCGTGGTCGTGGAGTCCTGCATTCTCGATCAAACCACAGTTCTGTATCTCATACAAAGTTCACACATGTGGTTTTTTTTTACCTCTAACTTGTTGGCGTCAAATCATGGGTGCTTTGTTCAGTTGGTGAGCCAGGGACAAAGGGTACAAAGCCGCGCCCACCAAAGACAGGGCGCATGAAAGAATCATCAAACTTACGCCAATAATGGTGGACAGTGTGAGTTGGAGCGTTTAGAAGCATGCGGAGGCTGCCAGGCCGACCGAGGCCTCGATCAGCGTTACCATCTTGGTTGCACCCGTCAATTTCCGACCCTCCTCGGCTCTCAAGAAGCGGCAAAGTGAGTAATTTAGGACTTCCCAGATCAGATGTTGATATAGTGCTTGCACTATTGAAGTGTTTTGGATGAGGGAGCAGAAACCTTATTAGAGGCTTTGTCAACAACCCAAATACCTGCAAGAATCATGATCATCCTCATCAAAAACAGATACAAATTTCTCCTCTTTTTTTTGGTCCGTGATGAAGCACATAGGTTTCGTCTTTCCCATACTTTTTTTTTCAACTTTATCCTTTCGATCTTACACTTATCTCTTATGCAAGTGGTCCGCCTAATTTGTTTCCTCTATACTTTTTCATTGTTTTTTAAGCAAGTGGAAGATATCAAAGAAAATACGCAAATCTTGTTTCAGAGAGGCGATTTTCGTCTAAAACAATGAGACGGGATTTTGAGAGCATTTCATGGTAAAATGTGACCATAATGGTCCAGACTTCCAGCTCATGGTGGTTTTTTTCCAAAAGTACACACATTTGGCTATAAAATAAAATGGTCACAAAACCCCGTCTATTATTCAGATGGAAATGGAAATGGAAATGGAAATGGCCTCTCTGCAGCAAGACTTACTGAAGAAAATAAAGGGATACTTGAATGTCAATTCTAAATTTGGAAAGACCGCCAACTTCTTTGTCGAAGTATAGAACCTTTCAAGTTCTTAGAAGTTAGAAGGGGCAGCTTTCGAAGTATATCTCTAGGGAGTTGATATCATTTTGATTTTTTACCAAATATATATCGTAAAAAATGTTGTCCTACATTTGATCAATCTTGATTTTGTAACGATTTGCGTCAATTGCTTTCGTTAAATAGACGTGAATATTTGGTATCGAATTACGAGATAGGCAAGATTTTTGTACTAAAACAAGGACGTAAAGGAAAAGATAAACACGTCACTTATGTTGTACTCCATCATTTCACCTAATTTTTGAACATTCGTAAAAGACTCCATCATATAATTTGAACAAATGAGTAAAATTACTTAATATAAAGAGAGTACTTTTTTGCGACATGAAACTCAGACAATTACGAGAATAATTGTCGAAATGATATTGCGGTCTTACTAAAAGACTCAAGTTTTACTAAAAATCAATGTCTAAAAATAATTGTCAAAATGATTTTTGTATTAAAACAAGGACGTAAAAGAAAGAGTCTAAAAGAAACGATAAACACATAGATGCAATACAAAGCAATTAACCCATCAATCATCAATGGAGCTTATAATATCACCTGAGAAAATTATAAAGTAACAACATTAACATGAAAACTTACCACTGTGCTGACGAGGACTACCGTTATTGTACTTGTTATCATGATTGCATTGCCCCTTAGCTGTGTGTGCCCTCCCCTTGTAAACTGCATAATAAGGAATCACTAAACTCAGCACTGGTCTCACATAAGTCACATTAGAGCGTTACTGCGCGTTTGAGATCTTTTGAAAATCAGACCATAATACTTCCTCCATTCATTCAGGTTCACTACATTTCTAACTCAGGAAGTTTCAACTTTTGGAGAACTCTGACCGTAAAGGCATAAAACGACAAAAATGCCCTGTCAAAAATCTTTGGTTCCACAATTCCAAATATCTATCTGCGTGCTTTCTTACACTCTCAACCCACGTGACAAATATGCGCTTCCCACTTGTCCTTTTCTATAAACTTGTGCCGTGTGGACATGAAATGAATCATATATATGGACATACCTGATTATAAGCAAGCGCCATAGAGACAGCACCCCGCATGAGACCAGCCCACCATATGATCACCTTGAAGAATTAGAGGAATGTGAATACTTTCACATGAAATGATAAGAAACAACATATCTCCAACACACAAGAAAAAAGGTTTACCTGTTGCCTGAAAGAGATTTTTTCGCTGGGGCTTTTCTTGGAGAGATTCACTAAGAGGGATAACGGAAACACAAAAGCAGCTCGTCCAAGCATGAGAAGACCCAGCAGGATGGAACTCACAGCCACAGATGTACCAGGACTGCAGCGGAATCAGGAACCCAAAGAAAAGGAAAGTAACTGTTAGCTGATCTGATATTTCAGAGATTATTTCAATCACCCTTAAGACATACGCATAATCCCATACCTATCACTAACAAATCTCCACTTCTCAATGTCTAGAGCATCCATACCGACATACAGAAAGATGAAGATCTCAGCAACAAACGACAGTGTGGCAAAAGCATGTCTGAAATTAGAACAAGGGATCCATGAATCTGGTTAACCATAATCACACGAATAAATTAATACTTGAGTAGGTTTATCTATAAACGATGCGCCTTGCAGCCTGGATGAGCTGGATCATTATGTATTCCTTATCAAATTACAGGGTTAATGGGATGGTCTCACATGTGAGATTGTCTCATATAAATTTTTGTTATCTTTAAAAATGAAAGAGAGAAAGAGAAGGAAAGGTACTTGGTTGTCACTCTTGAGCTCTCAGTCACATTGTGCCATGTGTAATGCGACATGACAATCCCGCAGAAAAATACGGTAAGAATTCCACTCAAATAGAATAGCTACAGGAAACGGACATAATTAGCGGCTGTCATAATGAAAATTGACAAATCACAAACCACTATTTTTGTCCTAATAAAAAAGTCACCTCGGCAAGAATGTAAGATAGATAAGCCATAAGAATCATGAGAGCAACCTCACGGTCGGTGGAGTGCCTGCAATTTAGGTATCAGTTAGAGACACATTGGACTTACTTACAAAGATGTATTCATTGACACCTAAAAGAGAAGAGGGATGAAGGGTCTAGAAATTGGTCATATGATCTTAAATCATTTTCTACAGAGCACGTAAGCACATAATTGTGAAGCATACTTTTTTTGGTTAAATACGGTAACCATAAGAAAAGTCTGTGTTCAACCCCACTACCTAATTGTTTAAACAGTTTCTGGTAAATTATAAAACTCTAGGTTGGCAATTTGGCATACCTCTTTTATTTGTGAAATAAACGAACATGCTACCAGATGGTGGATAAACAATTTGTATCCTAACGATACTAAATAATAAAGGACAGGAATGAACTTCAATCCAATACAGCATTTGGTAATACAGGCATGCAAGCAAAATGTTACAATAAGTTTATGTTCTTTAAGTTTGAGATTCTTGCTTCTGTCAGCAATGCATAGAGAAACCAAGAAACTGATCAATTATCACAATCTAGATGTAGGACATTTCTTCAATAGACAATGAATACAAAAGTGATACTCGTAACAAACTTCAATATCATGCAGCAAGACCACTGAAGTTTATGGGGTAAGGAGAGAATAAGTTATACAATACAAGGAAAGACATACCTTCCAAAATAAAGCTTTTTGATGACATAAGCACTGAGCAAACCAGTCTGCAAAATGAAAAAGCTATCATCTAACCAGACCAGAGAGAAACGATTCCATGCTAACGACTTTTTTTTTTGGGGGTAAACCATCCGGTATAATCCAGAAACAAGCCAGGTAAGCTCCTCCTCCTAGCCTCCCTAGTCTTAACAGCTAACATCACTGCATTCCCTAACCTGAGACCTCTAGTTAAAGTACTAATTCGCTAAGCTAAATGCTCAGGGGTACAAACTAGGATATTTCGTGAGTATCAAAGCTATGAAAGGAGGTTGAGACTTACTACCGCTCCAAGCAGTGTGCTTGCAAAGAATAGATATAGGAAATTGCCAGAAAACTGTAATGCTATTCTGTGATCAATTTTTGTGAGGTCGAAGTTCTGTATTGCATTAAAAAGTACCACCGATGTAGCATCATTTACAACACCTTCACCGAACACAAGACTATAGAGCAACGGAGTCTCGTCTTGATTAAGCACCTGTTCCATCAAAGGCAAATATTAACTGCTATATGCAATTATAGTGTGCTTCCAAATTCTTCCAAAAGTATGATATGTAGTTATGTACTCACCTGCAATGTGCAAACAGAATCGGTCGCAGCAAATATTGCTCCAATTGCTGAAAAGAGAGTACAAAAATCAATATAATCCTTAACTTAATGAAGGCATAAGGTTCAGGAACATCAAATAGCGAGGTACCAAGATAGTCCCCCAAATCCAGAGCGCCAATATCTAACGTCTTAAACAACTCCTTAGCTCCTGCACCATGAACCGCAAAATGAACACTTGAAGCAAAAGTAAGCATCTTAAATACACATCTAGTACTACTAATTATCACTGCTCAGACAAAGCATGTTTTTCTTAGGTATACAGTTATACACTCCCCGACTAAATCATATAGTATGTGTGTCCAATCTCTAATAAATAAAGTCTTACGATTTATATTAAGGAAGTTGTATATGAGGCTTCTTAAGAAGAAAAACAAGATATTCTAGTTCCTACAACTTCAATTAGTTAAAGCTATTCTATGCAAACGATCTAGAGGCAACTATGAACTACAAGAAAGCAGATAAGTGGTGGTCAGACTTACCTAGAGATATGATGAAAAAAGACACTAGTGTACCAAGAGCTCCAAACATTACAATAGTAATGAAATTACGGAAAAATTGCTTCTTTTTTACTTGAAACCTGGAGAACAAAGGGAGTAAATCATGTCAGTAAAAAGATTTGACCCTCAGAACCAGAGCATCCTTGAAGATTTAGTATTCTTGTAGACATAATCATGTCTTATATTTAAGAAAAATTACCAACTCAAGCAACGGAACAATGTTTATGAAGTAACGTGCACAAAAATGGAAATGGGCCAATTTCTGCTTTAACAAAATGATAATAAGATCTTTTTACAATTAAATGAAATCAATAACTAAATACAGTGTTTCAATGAAACAATTAATTGAGAAAAAACCAAAAAGCTTTTATAAATAGGACTGAGTAAGCTAAAACAAACAAGTCATGAAACAGAGCCAAATATAGTCCATTAAAATCGAGATTTTGAACAACCAACATTTTCCACATCAGCCGTTAAATCGTCATAATATCATGTCGCATTAAATTGCCTTATCTGAGTGAATAACTTTGGAAATACAGATCTCTACTTCCAGCACAAAAGTTCAAGACTCTAGTTTTACTCCACATCCCAAAATGCATTTCCGATTGAAGCTTACAAGAATGCTTTAAGGCCTTAAGGGTAATAGTCTTACTCTACAGTCTACACATAAATTCCCACTAACATAACTGCAAGGCCGAGAATCGCAATAAACGCTTCAATATTCCTTCAGTTAAATTTCACAATGAAAACCAACTTACCCAGCATTGAATATGATCGGCGGAAGAAGATAGATAAAGAAAAGATCTTCACTGAACACCAATAAATGAGAACTCTTTCCTCCACTGATAAGCAGAATCAAAACCCCTGTGCCCAAACCCTACAAAAATCAAAACCAGAAGACACAAGTTAACCGCAGCCGTGATAAATTCCTCCAGATTGACGAAGACAATCAACACAAAGAATGAACAACTCACTATAAGTAGTGCAGTGATGGACTCGTTCATCCATCGATTCTCTTCAAGCAGGTGGCCGAGCACAATGCAGCCACATAATAGTGCCACGAACAAATTCATTGAGACCACAGAAGTGTGATCGGAGGTGGACAACATGTCCACCTTGCTTGACAATAGAGAACTTAATTGAAATGCCATAGCTAACGACAACTACACTCAAAAACCAGGATAAAGTACGTATATAACTAAGGAATTTGAGATCCTAAGTAATTTCCAGATTTTGATATTCTTTCAAGTTGGACAGTTTTGGCTAAATCTTTGTCTCCTGCTGTCCATCTCATGACCCTTGCAAACTCCTACGCCATACTAACTCCGCGCATCTGAAATTGTCAAATGTCAAAGAACATAAATGCCAGGAAAATAACTATAATGACATTGTTAATCAGCAAAGACCATCACTAATTTACATCACTACTCCGCATAATAAATTAAAAACTCCGTCCTATTTTATCGACATCAACAAATCTCAGATGCTAAAGTTTTTGTAACACCATGATTAGAATTAAATAACATGCAATACATTTTACAGATACCTTACAAGCTCATCAACTTTAACTCAAGAGCAAGACCACCATCCTATAATTCCATAAACAAAAACTCGTAAAATCTCTACATAAACAGATACAGTAACATCATTTGCCAATTAATCACAAAGACCAGCCACAATCAAACTCACTATACTGTGCAATATCCATAATAACATCTCTCTTAAATTTAAGCTCTCGGATTACCATCATGATCACAATCACATATGCAAAGTAGGGCAAAATAATCTGAATAACAAGCCAATAACTTCAACAGACAAATGATCCCCTTCCAACAACAACAAAACCCGTTGAGGACCTTAGTTATGTCGGGAGGGGGCTGGACCCCGCTAACCACTCAAGTTCATATATATCTTTGTGCAAAAATTATCCCTCGGCCCCCTTAAGTCCTTAAGTCCTTCAACAGAACATTTGTTCGCCTTCCATTAAAATACCCCTCACAAACGAATTAAAATAAGTAAACAAACGATTGGGACGGAGGGAATATTTATATACAAAATTAGGTGTTCAAATTTTGGCCCTATCACCCCTATGTCACTGAAAAAAACCTTAGTCCAACAACAGTCCGTCTCTGCTAACATGAATCATCATTCGAAACCGTTAAGAATGAACCCACCTTATGGAAAAAATTCATTTGCATGAATAAACTCAGCAAAAATATACTTCCTCTGTCCCAATTATTAGTTTTACTTTGATTAGAAATTTAGAATACCCCTCGCAAAGAGTAAAAAAAGGTAAACAAATAACTGGGACGGAGGGAGTATGAATCATCAAACCAACATGAATAGAAAATGCAAACATGTTCATAAATCATAATTTAGAATAATTAAAACATACCAAAGAGTTTTCAATTGTAATGAATGTAAGAGGAGACAACATCAAACAATTTCCCTCCAAAAACACAAATTCAGCAATTACCCAGATTAAATTACAATGATTATCAACAAAAAGTTTGCTCCTTTGAATAAATTATCATGAATCACAAATACCCAGATATTCCAAAAGCTTAAAAAAGGATACTTGAACAATAATTCAGGTAAATTATGAATTTTAATGGAGGAGAAAAATCAGAGGAAAAATAGTGCATGGATTAGAAAACTGAAATAATTTGAAAAGACAAATGATGACTAATTACAATAATAATAATAATAATAATAATAATAATGGGAGTAATAAACACGCGGAAGAAGATGATTAGAAGGAAGAAAGTGTCGAAATTAATGAGGGACCTTCTTGTAAAATTGATGCTAATGAAAATGGAGGAAAGAATTGCGAAGTGCGCGGATGATCACGGATGTAAAGGAAGGGACTACGCATAGCCATACATGTCTATTCTCGTGATTCCTCCCTATATCATTGGGTGCTTTATTATTTACATTACACGTGGTAATCGAGTCGCTCGGGTTGGGTTTGGGAATTGGGATCAATTAAGACATCAGGACATATCAGGTTTGGTTGTATCGGAGACTCGGATCATCCTATATTCCTATAATTTTGGATCGAGTCGGGTTCGGTACAATTCGTTATTGGTCGAGTCAATTTAGGTCAATTCGTGTGTCGGCCGGTTTGGGTTGGGTCATTATCGGGTTTATTACTTTATTGCATTACTTCAATTTTTACTTGTAAGTTTAATTTTCGACTACTCTCTTCGTACCAGACAAATGGTAATACTTACCTAATACGGCTGTACCACACCATTGATACCCACAACATTATCAAGTTATCCTTATACTCATTTGATATTTACACGACATGTCATTACATACCCTACATATCAACTCACAATTAAACCCACAATTACATACCTGATACCCACCTATTTTCTTCTCTCTTTACCCCTCCTTTTACCCTCTTTTCTTAAAAACCCCATTTTTTACCACGTTACCATTTGTATGGTACAGAGGGAGTATATGTTTATATTTTTTGATATTTCTTTATACAAATATCTGCATGTAGAAGTAAACTGAATCAGTAGCTCTTTGTACATTGTCAAATTCAAAGATGTGTCCCATACAGAAGGCTTGCATATTTTTGCCATTATGTTCACCTGATTCAAAGTTCTGTATTTGTAGGGACTCTTATAAAGTCTTGAAGTTGAAACATCATCTTAGCTTATAGTTGTTTAGTCATGTTACGGATGTTCGTGACCTGTGAATCTTTTCTCACCAAGAGCAATTTTATTTGATGTTTAATGATTTGTCTGAAGTAGATAAAGTTATTTTCTTTGGTGGAAATATTCGGTTTTATCCGTCTTATATCCTGATGATAATCTTACATACAGGATCCAGATGATACGCTGAAGCGAAAAACTTTTGAACTTCTGTTTAAAATGACCAAGTCATCCAACGTGGAAGTAATTGTTGACCGTATGATTGACTACATGATAAGTATCAATGATAGTCATTACAAAACTGAAATAGCATCGAGGTGTGTTGAACTTGCCGAGCAATTTGCCCCAAGTAATCAGTGGTTTATTCAGGTATGTTCTGTGTTATATTTGTGGCTTGGTGTCTTAAATCTGTTTAACATCTTCTAATCGTGGCTATGTTTTGGGCTTTCGCTTTTCCAGACGATGAACAAAGTCTTTGAGCATGCAGGTGATTTGGTAAATATAAAGGTTGCACACAACTTAATGCGTCTTATTGCCGAGGGATTTGGAGAGGAGGATGATAACACAGATAGTCAATTGAGATTATCCGCTGTGAGTCTCTTTCACTTATATCAGTGATTACGTTCTGTTTTTGTGCAATTCTTATCGTTCACTTCCAGCTTGGCTTATGATTGGAACTTCCTAAGAGAGTGTTTGGCAACAAGAATTTAATTTGAAATGTGTCATTTTAAATTTAGCAAAGTGAAATAAGGATTTGGAAATGAGGGGTTAGAGGGTGGATTTCAAATGTGTTTATTTTAGCCTTATTTGGATTTGGGTGGGATTTCCAAATCCACATC
>JAYMSF010000998.1:0-13149 GCA_036897335.1 Silene vulgaris | reverse complement strand
TTTTCTTATCCCCAAACAATACTTTTTATTATTTAACTCTATTCCTTAATTCCCGTGCCCCTACCCAAATGGGACATTAGTTATGGGTAGGAGGGAGTACGTTTCATGTCCTTGTGGACTATCTGATAAATGAGTTAGTTGGGTTGAGTTTGGGTTTGAATCAGTTTGGATCGGGTTAATTCGGGTGTGTTATGTTTGCGGGTTAATTTGGTCGGGGGTCGGGTTATTTCGAATTTTGAATCTGTTTTAATATGTTAGTCGGGTCATTTTAAGGTCAAGTAGGTCCGATTAAATCGTGTTCGGGTCAATGATTAAAGAAAGAAAAAACTATGTTAAGGGTTATTAATTATTTTTAGATTAGGTTTGATGATTGATTCTTTATTTAAACGTAAATAATAATATAATACTCCCTCCTATTCACCCTTTTTTTATGTTTTTCCTTTTTGCACAAGAAATAATAAAATGAATTTGTACTACACAAAACACACTTTCCCACCTGTAATTGAATTTGATTCCAAGAAATAAAATAGGGAAGAAAAGATGAATCAACTTAGCTAACAGAAATAGGGAAGAGAAGACTCCATTGGAAGGAGTATAAAGTACGCTTTTAAATAGTCATTTTAAGTATTTTTGGCTCTATCTGAGTTATGTTTTGTCGGGTTATTTTGAGTGGTTTCAGATGCGGTCATTTTGAGTCGTCGGGTCTGGTAAAGTTAATTCGGGTTTCGGATCACATTACCGAGTTGTAGCTCGGGTTGGGTTTCAGTCAGCCTTTTTAGTCGGGTCAATTGGGTCTAATTGGTTTTGTCAGGTCTAATTAAGACGAATCAATTGTTCTTGCTTGTGACGGAGGTATCCGTCACAAGGCTTGTGACGGGGCAAATCGATACCATTTTGGTGGAAATGGTATGGAAGTTGACCGGTTAGAGTAGTTTGACTGGCATATTTTTATTATTAGACGCGCGGGTTCCAAGACTCCCTCTCTCATCTTATTCCCTCCCTCTCTCATCTTATTCCCTGCATCCCTCTCTCTTCTTTCATTTCTTCGTAATTTCCGCCACAAATCTCATCTTCTTTCTTTAATTCCTCTCTTCTCTCTCTAAAACCCTAACAAATCTCCCAACAAAACCACCACCTAAACCTACGAAAACCACCACAAATGGCACCAAAACGACAACCAGCAAAGAAGCCGGCGGCCGCTGAACCAAAAGGAGCAGGTATGTTTATATTTCTGAGAATTTTTAGTCAATAATGGTGGGTTTATTGTAATTTTTTGGAATGCTTTTTTTTGGAATTTTTGATGGTTGATGTTGTTTAAGTTTATATTACTCTGCTATTTCTGAAAAATTAGATAATTGGTTACATTTTTTAGAAATTTGGTTGACAGTGTTTGTATTGGTACAGATCTGTTTAATTTGTAACCATTTTTTTGCTTGTGACAGTTAGTACAAATCTGTAGGTAACATTTGTGATGTATTTGGTTCACCGTGTTTGTATTGTTCCAGATCTTTTTCTTTTGTCACCATTTTTTGCTGTTTAAGTTAGTGCAAATATGTAGGTGACATTTTTGAGATATTTGGTTCACCGTGTTTGTATTGGTCCAGATCTCTTAGTTTTGTAACCATTTTTTGGTGTTTAAGTTAGGACAAATATGTAGTTGACATTCTTTGTTTGTATTGCTCCAGATCTGTTTGGTTTGTAACCATTTTTGGGGATTTTTTGTTTTGTGGGAATATGTGCTCATTTTTGTTGATATAATACGTAGGTAACAATCTGACATAAAAATGGGTATGTGTTATATTGTGACCATTTTGTTGCTTTAAATATGTTATCTTAATTTCTGGAGGTAACATTCTCACAGAATTTGGTGCCTTTTTTGTTGGTATGTGTTATATTGCGACTATTAGAAATGTAGGTAGGGACAATCTGAATAAAAATGGTAACATTCTCACAATTTGTGCCCTTTTTCTGGAGGTAACATTCTCACATTTTGTTTCTGTAGGGAACAAGAAAAAAAGCAGGAGGGACCGCTAGTGAGCAAGACGGTACTGCTAGTGAGCATCCGAGTTCGCTTTCACGCAATTTGACGTCAGACCCTCACAAGGTTCGCTTTCACGCAATTTGAGCAACAATCCAGCGTTCCTTGAAGCCCGGAATGCTATGGGCGAGCGAGTTGATGCGTTAGTCCGAGTTCAGCCGCCGTCGTTCTCCCTTCACATATTAGTTATGGCCTCGTTTTGGGCTACGCATGTTTATTGGTCTGTAAATTTATGACTATCTTTAGCCTCGTCTTGTAGGACGTAAGTAAGGCAGATTAGGTATGGCACATTTTGTGTTGCCCGTAAACTAATTGAACATTTGGGAATTACTTTTGCACTAATGTTCCCTGTATTGGCAGAAATGTATTCACCATGGGTGGTGACATTTTCTTACGGAATGACAGTATTCGGGTTTATTTGAATTTTGTGTACTCCAGTGGTGACGTCTTTTTTCCGTAATAGCGATATTCACATTTCTCAGTTGTTACATCCCTCAAAAATTGTATATTGTGTACTTATTAAATATGGACTTATGAAATTGCCTATTTTAAAATGGGCGCATAATACGCAAAAATGACGACAAAATCCAGTAAATATGGTAACATCAATATACAATCACAGATTGTATATTGTATACTTAGATATTAGATTTAAAGAATTTATTATGCCTATTTTGAACTGGACACATGTTAGGCAAATATGGATACAAATTCCGGTAAGTATGGTAACATCCTTCACGAGTTGTATATTGTGTGCTTAGTTATTAAATATAGACTTATTAATTTGTCTATTTTAAAATGACCACCCAGAAGAAAAATGTTAACATATTGAGCTCAGATATTTGTAATTACAAAGGTTATTTTTATGGTGACATATTACAAAGTTCTATCAACAAGTCCTCTGTGTACTATGTTATGATCTGGTGTCAAGTTGTCCCTATTTTATGATCGATTGTACGTCAGGCTAGTATCTTTCTATATAGGTTACCACCCAGAAGAAAAATGTTAACATATTGATCTCAGATGTTTGTAATTACAAAGGTTATGTTTATGGTGACATATTACAAAGTTCTTTCAACAGTTCCTCTGTGTACTATGTTATGATCTGCTGTCAAGTTGTCCCTATTTTATGATCGATTGTACGCCAGGCTAGTATCTTTCTATACAGGTTACCACCCAGAAGAAAAATGTTAACATATTGATCTCAGATGTTTGTAATTACAAAGGTTATTTTTATGGTGACATATTACAAAGTTCTATCAACAGTTCCTCTGTATACTATGTTATGATCTGTTGTCAAGTTGTCCCTATTTTATGATCAATTGTACGTCAGGCTAGTATCTTTCTATACAGGTTACCACCCAGAAGAAAAATGTTAACATATTGAGCTTAGATGTTTGTAATTACAAAAGTTATTTTCATGGTGACATATTACAAAGTTCTATCAACAGTTCATCTGTGTACTATGTTATGATCTGCTGTCAAGTTGTTCCTATTTTATGATCGATTGTACACTAGCCTGGGTGGCGACATATTGATAAATTAACACAACATCTCTTTCTATACTTGTGCAGAACGGAAAAGACAACATATCTTTTCAACAACATTTGTCATTGCTTGGTCTTGGTCAGTGAAGATGGAAACATGACGATCTTCACCCATAGCTTCGTAAGTGTTCTTAATAATAATAATAATGTTACCATATTACTGAGAAAATATTGTCATTTTTAAAAAAATGTCGAAAATATAAGTGCTTCGTAAACGAAGTGAGATGACGAAGATGGAGATGAGGATCAATATAGAAACAACAAAATCAAACAAATATATAGAAAAAACCCAAATTTTCAAAAAGCAAACATAAAATGGTTACAAAACAAATAAATAACACAACAAACCCTAAAAAACAAAAAAACCTAAAATATCAATAAAAACA
The DNA here is from genome assembly GCA_036897335.1 of Silene vulgaris. NCBI lineage: Eukaryota > Viridiplantae > Streptophyta > Magnoliopsida > Caryophyllales > Caryophyllaceae > Silene > Silene vulgaris. Next base: position 9,178 of record JAYMSF010000998.1, on the reverse strand, counting down.
ATAACCCAAAACAATGAAAAACAACAAATAATAAAATCAAAAATTCACAATAATAAAATCAAAACTAAGAACAAAACGCTTACATGTGCCCTTTTTTATGATCTACTGGGAGAAATAAGTAGAATTAAAGTTACATGAGTGGGAGGAAGGTGGGAAGGATGATGACGATTTTGGAGGTTATGAAGGATGATAATGATGAAGTTTGTGTTGATGAGGAAGAATGTTCACTGAGCATTTGAGGAATGAAGAATGAGTAATAAATGTTGCTTTCATTCAATACTAATAATTAGTATTTAATTCACTAAAGTACATGCAACAATTCTTGTGCACTGACAATTGAAAGCAACTTGCACAACCCAATTGATTATTACCTTCCGCCACAAATGAGAATTTGTGTTAATAATCTACAATTGCTTTATTTTGTGAAGAGATAAATAAAGCAAATGTAAATTATTAACCTGTACGGAGAAAGTACTCGACGTAAGTACTTAGCTAACCGAACGGCTGAAACGTGGAGTCAATGAGTCATTTTAGGGCCACAACAACATTCAGACCAATGTAGACGAACAAAAGAAGATTGTAACAAAAGAAGATTGTAACTAGAATAGTCTCAACTCTCAACTTTGACTTTTCAACTCCCCTAGTTGCCTATATAGTTTTCCGTAGTATTCTCAAAAGATTCAATAAGTCTCCTTTGTGACGGATATATCCGTCATAAGCTTAAGGCCGGTCAAATATCTTCCACTTGTGTAGATAAAACAAGTCTAGGGAATCACAAAATGTTTGTCTTTACCTACTCAAGTGAATAATATTTGACGCGTCACAAGCTTGTGACGGGTATGTCGGTCACAAACGAGAATTTGTGCAAATTTGATTAGCTACATTTTCAGTTTGGGTAATATGTGTGCCAATCTAGACTTCATTTCAAACTCTCAAATCTTGACCTAAAACTAATGTGGTTAATTTGACCATAAACAAATGAGGTACTTTTACCCATAGTCGGGTAACCAAGAAAACGGCATTTAGTTGAGCTTGTTCTACGATCAATGTTTAATGTAATATTTTACTTCTAATGCAGCTAAATTGCTCCGTATATAATCAGAAGATTATGTTTATGCACGTAGATAAGAATCGAAAATATAGGCTACTAGAATCAAAAGACGAGAACATGACTTGCTCCTTGGCAGGTTCATAGTAGTGGTATGATATGCTTGTTTGTGAGATGCTAAAGAAAAATCAGAGGGCAACACGAGTTATAAACCATAACTTTACTACTATTTCAATTTAACAAGACCATCAATAATAACTTTTGTACAAATAATTAGAAATTAGAAATAGTTAAAAAGGGTCTTTTTTTGTGGGTTAACCTAATTTTGACAATGCGAGATAGTAACCGATATTCTTAGTATTGTATGATACAAAGTATATAAGCCAATTAAATATGGACTATGTTTAAGTCATTTTCGCATCTAGACCAAGTCAATTTGATTAGTTATATTCAGATTGTAGGCATCTTTCGGAATGTAAGAATACCTTCATCGTAAAGTTGTGCTGGTGCAAGGCCTACTTTTGAAGTAGTTTGACATGGTGTTCTCACTGAAAGACCAACTGAATTTAGGTATTTCCGCGCGCTTATATATGGGCTACTGGGACCATATCCCATGCTGTCTACAATGATATTTTGTTAGAATAGGGAGATGACACAATGATTAGAAGTGAACCACTTGGGTCCAACTACCCAAGTGGTAAATTGTTTAACAAAAGCCTTATCGATCACGCCTACAACCGCAACAAAGTTTCCAACAGACCTATAACAATTCAGACCTACAAGGGGAAGAATTCAGACCTACAAGGAAGGGGAAGAATTCACCAATGTTGAGATTTTGATACATGAGCAAAAGTTACGTAAAATTTGACATATTTAAGGATCCGAAAAAATTGAACATTTCCAATCAAGCTGTAACGTCCTTGCTAATCAATTCGAGCGTTTATCATTGAGGCAGCACAAGATGACCCAAGCTCCATAGGTTTGACGTACCTTCGGGGTCATTTTGTGCACTATGTGATTAGAGTTAACTCAATAGAACACAGTTTGACATAGGTTGCTGGATCATTAATCACATTTGATGTTTCTGTATATCCTTCGTACAAACAGGTTGGAACCCAGATGACCAACAGCTCCTGAAAATGTGACCAAGAGATTTTATTATTAGCAGAATGAATAGATCTTAGGTAGATAACATCATGTAAAAGGATGGTCAAGTAAAATGTCCCTTCCTTAAGATTTGATGAGCTACATGCCTAAATCATAGCCAACAGAAGTACAGTTTTGTCAAGGGAAAGCTACGAGCCTACGATACCCAACTTAATAATTCGGAGCTACCAGCCTAGAACCCTAAGCCAAAGGAATCGGTTGATACGGACTTGAGCTTATTATATAACTTAAACCAAAGGTCTAGATTTCAATTCTCTATGAAGTGAGGATGCAGCATTGTTAAAAATAAAAATTCAGGAGAGAGCTTTGATGTCTTAGTGGTCCTACTGGCTTGAGAACAGACGATCACATGGTGCAGAACTCCCTTTATCCCACTTATATATTCTCATTTCACTAGAGATCATATTTATGATTTAGTAATGAAAAATCATTATCACCCCTTGGCTTGAAGAATTTACGAGTAGAATTACCACACTACCTTGCCAATATGATACTCCCTCCATCCCGGTCATTTGTTTTACCTTTGGTTTTGGCACAAATACCAAGGAGATAAGAAGGGGCCATATGTGGATATTGTGAATGGATGGCATGTGGACAATAGGTTATGTGGGTGATCAAATTACCCTTCAAAAACATTCCTAATATAGAAAGGTAAACAAATGAATGAGACATCCAAATACGGAATAGGTAAACAAATGATCGGGACGGAGGGAGTACTTGACTAGGGGTAGTATAAATAAAATTTCTAATTTCACTAGATATAGAAAGAGACCACTTATTCTGGGATGAACCAAAAGAAACAGTAACCATGTATATGGAGATGGAGGGAGCAATACAAAGATGGATCTCAGGCTCGATATTTTATGTAATAAAAGGAAAAGGAAAATAAGAAACGGAGGTGAAAACACTTGTAGAGACATACCGCAAAGAATTCCCAAGCCCAGACAGAACATCATCGTGTAACCAAAATAAAAGCTGGTTTGGAAGAAGCCTGACATCTTGGTCTTCATATGATAGTAATAAATAGAGTACAAGTAGACATAGATGCCCGTGGACGCCGCAGAGAAGAATGATGTCCATTGCCAATGATAGTTCTCAGCGTTCAACAAGAAATATGTCCCCACAATTGTCACACAAATAGTCACTATGATGAGAATAAGAAACACGAGCAACATGAAGCCATAAACATAGTACACCTGCCCAACAAGAGGAAGAATGAGAAGGCATGTAATCAAGACTAAACATAATCGAGTCCATTTCCAACAAAACGAATAGGTATCACCAGATTCACCACTTTAGTTAATAGTACAACATACTAGACTAGTTACAACTCCATATATAACAACAGCAACAACATTACTCTCATCCCCGTGTTAAGGGCATAGAGAGACCGTTCCAGATGATCCAAATGGAAAATCGCTTCAAGAAGTACATATAATTTCTAAACAAGGATAAAAGTGCGACCATTTGAGTGAGTCTTTTTTTTTTTTTTTTTGGTTACTCAATTATAACATTGGATGTTTTGCCTTAATATTTTTATTCATGTAATTTCGGGTGCCTTACAAATTTAAAAGAAGTTGGGTTTCAAAAAATTAGATTTCCAGCAAGCATAATGTCTTTGTGCGTAGTTCTTAAATGTAAGAACACGTGGGTAAGAGTGAAACTGCGTACTATGACTACTTCCAAGTTCCAAGCCCCTCGGCCCGCTGCAGGCGGAAATCGGAATTATTCAAGGAAATAGAAAAAATAGAAAAAACTTATTAAAGACATAATGATATAACTCGACAACACTCCTTTAAATCTTAAAGAATTAGAAAAATTGCGCTAATCAGCCCGAAACTAGCTCCAAATCAGGTCAGGGCATCAGTAATGGCCTATTAGGCCACTTTAATAACCTCTACACGACTACACCAAACAACAGCACTGTCTTTGTGAGAAGAAACTTAAAAGACAAATTTTGTTCTCATTCAAATAAATCTAAAGCAATTTGAATTGAACACTTGAACAATAGGTAGGAGTTAAGGCCGAGAGAGGATAAAATAGCAATGCAAAAAGTAAAAAGTGAAAGGACCATGTACCTTATAATTCCAAAAGGATGTGAAGACAAAATACATTTCAATGAATATACTTCCGAAGGGGAGCAACCCACCCATAAGAGAAATCACTGTTGGTGTTAGATACCATTTCTTCTCTGGAATAGGTCGAGGAATAGTCTTCACCCGACAAGGATTGTTTGGTGCACCATTCCAGTTTCTCCCAATTACGGTCCCGAGGAGTGCAAGAGGGAAGGAGATAAAAGCCCAAATTACAAGAACAACTACCATTGTCCCAAAAGGAATAGCTGCTAGAGACCCATAAAATATAGCAATAGTGTTTAAAATGAATCCAATCCCGAAGCACAAAAAGGGGAACAGCGAAGCAGTAAGGATTGTTGACTTTATCCAGTTTTTACCTGAAAAATAAATGGAGAAGAGTTATCAATAATAAGATCATGGTAAAAAACAAAAAGGCAAAAACCATGATAAATTCAGCACTTGGGAAGCAAGCCGCTCTGCGGACTTCCTCTCCTAACCCCTTGGAGAAGAAGAAGAAAGAAAAAAAAAATACAGCAAGAAACAGAATAAGGTAAAAATAAAAGATAAATAACAAAGTTACAAATACTTACCACCATTACGAGAATACATTCCCCCACTAACATAACCTGATATGAATGATGTCAAAGCATAGCATACAATGAAAGTTGTCACGATAGCTCCTCTCCTGTGTCATATAAGAGAAAAAATCAAATTCATAAACTTTTTCAACTAATGGTACTAAAAAAAAGACGCGCCGATTCGAGGCTTGTAGATATTTGCTACAAAATCGTAAATCTTAAGAAAGAACACCATTTACATAAACATAATAACTAAAAAATGAAGTCAAGGTCGCTTGATGAAAGTGCCATCAAGGTAGCAAAAAACAAACATTGGAGTCATGTAGTAGGAAGACTATGCCGCAAAAGGCACAAGAAGTATTTATAAACAGTAGTATCATATTTGTAAGGGGTTTCAGCAACATACCCTATATAGAGCATCCCAACAATTGCTAAAATGATCACGAGGAAAATAAGAGTCGCCAGTTGAGCTCCAGTACCAATGACGGCTGAAAGTAGAGATAAACTACGTGGAGGTCGGAAAACATCACCATGAACAAGTTTCCAACCAGATTCTTCACTAACATCCCTTTCCTGATAAATAAGATCCCATTTCAGCAGACTACAACAAAAACAACAACAACTAGAATACATACAAACCTATTACAGAAGTCTTACCAGACTCTCCAAGTCATCATCTTCCCTAGCATACTTGGCATAATCATTTCTAAGAGTCCTCATCAATATCATTGACACCAGACCAGTCAAGAAAATCACCATCATGAATGAATTGAAAATCGAGAACCAATGGATCTGCAAACATAATATTTTTTTTGTCAGCAAATTTCATATTTTTTTACTACATAGCGCAGTTCAAATGCAACAAAGCTAGGTATATGCATACATTCAAGAAAATATGCATCTAAATCAACAAAATTTATTAAAACTAAAAGACAAAAATAATAAGCCAGTATAAGAAACATTTCCTTATTCTAAAGCCAAAAGAGGTACTCCGTAGCATAATTGACAATTTTTACAAACCTGATGCTCAAAGAAAGGGTAATCCAAGTAAATCTCAAAACGCCTAGAGAAAGTGGTGGTTGTAGGAATCCATGTAACAGTATATGTCATGTCATACACCCTTCCATCCTCTACTAGCTTAGCGCCGTCCTGAGTCATATTAACATGGATGATCTGCAGCGAACAAGTCCGCAAAAAGTTTATGATCAAAGACGCAAGAAATCAAAATCTTACAGTGCTTACAATAAAGTCACTGAACAAACAGAATTATTTATTTACCTGGTTATTATTGTATTTGATGATAAAGTTCTTGTTCGTGTATAGCATGTGTTTAGCATTCTCCCCATTTTTATCAGATCGAAGCTCTCCAACAAAACCTACACCGACAGAACAGGAAAAGATGAAATACTGTGGATGTCAATATGTCATCATTCTATAATAGTCAGTAAAAAGGAATTGAGTGACACATACCCCACAGAGGCAAGTCATCTGAACGGTGTGAACCAACCAGAGCAATGCAAGAGAGAAGGTAAAATATAAGCATTCAATAGTTAACCAATAAACCGAGTATGAGAGAAACAAGCAGCTTAATGTTGTACAAGACAACTTGAACGAATAACTCACCGATAAAGAGCTCAAACCAATACGAGTTTTCAATTGCATCTTTGAATTGTCTAGCTTTCGAAGAATCGAGTTCAAGTTCACACATAGAGGTCTTGTCAACATTTTCTAAAAAAACAGAAAAAAAGATTATGAGTCCTAACTCTTAGGCATTTTTTTTAAATTGAAAATAACAGATAGGGAGAGGAAAACAAAATAAACTCAACTAAAACCTTATAAAGGATACAACATACTTTTAAATTTGATATCAAGTTGGCTGTCAATAAGTTCATTCCCACCAAGAACCTCCCCAAGTCCACCCCATCTGTGAGCAACATGGCCCTGTGGACGGCAAAATGGGAGGCTGAAGTAGTTATAGGTTTCTTGAGGATTGTTGTATGGACCAACCTTATTCACCCAGAGAATAACCTGTTCATCTGCCTCATACTACAAGAAACAAAAGCATGTCAGCTTTTACAGCAGACAGAAAATCTTGTAGATCAGTAACCAAATTAGATACACAAACACACACAAAAGGGACAGATATCGACATCACGATACACCTAGCCAGGCGTGTAATGTACATTTGCTTGAAAGGACACAAAATTAGACACTGATAACACACGAGACTGCGAGAGTACAAAAACTAAAGGCGATAAGACGCCCCACTTCCATGACTCTAACAGTGTGCTAAGATAGCATTTGACAAGGTAAAAAAAAAAAGGGGAATGGAGCAAGAGAGTTTTTCTCAACAAATCTTTCAAGGGGATTTTGATTTGTGTTGGAACCCTATTTGCTAACCAAAAGGAGATATTGCATCCCTCCATTTGCCTCCAAGTGCATCCATCTAATCTAAGGTGTCCACAGTAAACCAGGTGGACCGCCTCATGTAACACCTTTCATGCTCCCTGAGTATAAAATTCACTAATCCGAACACTTCGCAAGATATGCCATTACAAGGGCTTGAAGATCAAACTAATGTGTAACTAACACAAGTGACATATGCCAAACAACAATGAAGATGAATGTACAATGACCTAGGTCTGTCAACCACTCGAACGAACAAGCCGATTCATAGATGCATGGATATTATATTCAATTTTCTTCAAGTCACAGCTACCTAACAACTCCAACACATCATACCAACTTTGAAAAATCCAAATTTCTTCCACTTTGTTTCCCCATAAAACTACATTGGCATTCCGAAAACCCAAACAATAATCAAATTAACATCAAAAAAACACAACCCACCAAACAAAAAACCCCAAACTTTAGTTCACCACTTCATTAAACAAAAACCAAACCCTAAACAACAAAAAATTGAAACCTTTAACTAAAACCCAGCTCAAAAACCATGATTAAAACTAATCTCAAACTAAAATTAAGCAAATACCCAACAAAATAACAATCCATAAAAACCCAATTACACAATCAAATCAAGGATTAAACATCTAATGATTATGATAAGAAAGCTTAATTATCACTGACCTTGTGATCAGATTGAGAAGCGAGAGAGGGTGAAGAGAAGAGAAAAGAGATATAGATGAAGATGAGGAGAGAGAAAGGGATTGATCGGACGGTGGTAAGCATGGCTGACGGTAAAGATCCGGCCAAATCTAGGCGTCGGATATGGTGATGAATGTGGAAAAAAAGGGAGAAATTTTGAGGGGATTTTTATTTCATTTGATCGTCAATTCTCTTCTACTCGGTCGATGTAGCAAAGGTAGGCACAATAGAGGTGAACCCTATCAAAGTTGGCTGGTGTGAGTTGTAAGGGCTCTCATCTCTTAAACAAGTGGTCAGGGGTTCGATTTTTGACTCTTGCGAATGAAAAGGTCAAACTTGGGATGGGTCAATCCATTAACTTGGGAGGGGTCAACCCACCAAACAAAAAACCCCAACTGTCGGTAGGGGATAGTCCTGGTCAACATAAAAAAAAAAAAAAATAGAGGTGAACCGTGAAACCATCATCAAAGGGAGTTGGGACTTCATTTTAGTCAATTTTTTGTATATTGACCTATTATTGCTTTACGGTCTTGTTCTTTTGAACTTAGTCCCGACTTATTTCAGTTTAATTTAATTGTGTTCAGTTTAGATCGTTTCAACTTTATTGTTTAGATCATCTTTTCACAAATTAATTCTTAGGGCCTATTATTTTCGACGGATAAGAGCTAAACTGAATTGAATGAAGTTGAGCCGAGATAAAAATTAATTTGTGAAGAGATGGCCTGAAATGAACTGAACAGAAATGAATGAACGAAGCTGAAAGAACAGGGCTTTACTTCACTTCAGTTTATTAAAAAAAAAAAAAAAATTGTTGTCCAACAGCCAACGCCCTACCAATCACCCGCACAACACCTCAATTTGGCTAATTATTGGGCAAACCTAGTATGGAGGCATCAAAATAGAAACGAAAATTGTCTCTCACCTAGCCAGAAACGTCTAACATACTCCCTCCTATTTAGGGTTTTCTTCCATATTTCCTTATTCGGTTATTCGAGATTTCTTCCCTATTTCCTTTTTTTGGGTTGATTTGTGTGGTCCAAATTCAATGATATGCATGTGAGGTAGTGTGTTTTGTGTGATTGACAGGCTAATCGCACACCTACCAAAGATAAACCAACTGGCCAAAACAAATGCAGTAATGGAAGTCGGGATCGAATCTATAGGGAGGCAAAAGTTCTATTCATAAAATCTAAGTTCGTGTGTGT